>JAJOOO010004242.1:0-81702 GCA_029582685.1 Solanum piurae | reverse complement strand
TTTTTTTTTGTTTCAATGACTAATTTAGATTTATTATTTTGATGGTCAAATTTATTTAAGTTTCGCTAATATTCTTGTAAAATTTATCATAGATGACCTAATTTTTTTCTTCAAATACAAAAACTAAATTACAATATATCCGAAAAAAATAGTTTTAAATTATAATATAGCAACAAAAAAAATAGTTTTAAATTTCTTTTTTACACTAAGGAATGAAAGAAAAAAATAAAATAAGAATAAGAAATTCAAATAATGATAATCAAGAAGTCAAAAATAATTTATGTCTGAAAAAAATTATAACATACCTTGAATTTGCTAGAAAAATCATATATACCCCTAAATGATTTTTAAAAAAAATCAAAAGTCAAAAATATAAATTTAAAACTAATTTTTCACTTCCGTTAAATGAAGGGTATATGTGAGCTCATTTTGTAATGGTAGGGATATATGTGAGCCGTTTGTATAACGGTAAGGGTATATATGAGCCACTTTCAAAACGAGGGACATATCAGCTCCAAATAACAAAGTTGAGAGATATATTAGACCATTTTCCCTAATAATAATTAATTTTCACATTATAAGGGTGATGCATTTAAAGCAAACATACAAAAAGTAAACAACAAGGCATTTAAAGCAAACATACAATAGAAAACAACAAGACAAGTCCTTGCCTATTCTCTCATAGAACTTATATTAGCTAACAAAGGTAAATTGTTAATTGATCCCAAGTAGTAATAGGTTCACATGAACCTATTAAACAAAATGTTCATCAATATATATCCATAAAAGGTAAATGATTCGTTTGACTCAACATAGCAAATTAATTAGCTCATATCTTAAGTTACAACAAGTGAGACATATTAGTACTAAAAATATTATAACAAGTGAGACATATTAGTACTAAAAATATTATAACAAGTGAGACATATTAGTACTAAAAATATTATAACAAGTGAGACATTAGTACTAATATCTCAAGATAATCGCTACCTTGCATATATTAAAATATTCAAACAAAAATGGTCCAAGTCACTTGTCATTGTAGTACTAAAAACATGTGTTTCAATTCCTCCACGAAAAGATTTTAGGCATAATATCTTCGAATTTCTAAACCTGACGCCTTTATGTGATATATATTTCAATTATTGTTGATCGTCCTAATTATCTGTCCGAATAATGTAATAATATACACTCTTTTAAGCGTGTGAAAGTAAAAAAAGTAAGAAAAAAATAATAATTTTAAGTGAATATATTTCAATAATTAATTTTCACGTAGGCATATGCAATAATATATTTGTTTCGAACTGTATATTTCTTCTTCCTTTTTTCTTAATATACCATACACAACTTTATATATTTATTTCTCTCTTTTTGGTTGCAATGATTGTTTATTCCATGGGTATATTTCTTCCTTTTTATCAAAATTTCATTTTTTTTGCCCTCTTTGTTTGATAGTATAAGATAGGGTGTACAAAACCAAACCGAAAATCGAACCAAACCGCAAATCGAGTCAAACCGAAAAGAAAACTCAACTAATGGTTTGATTTGACTTAGTTTGGTATTGAAAAAAAAATCTGACTATATTTGGGTTGGTTTGATTTTAACTAAAAAAACCAACCTGACATTATATATATAATTTTAAAATTTTATTTTATACATAAAAATATCTACTTTGATATAATTTTAAAATATATATTTCTTATACTTTTTTATAGTTTTTATCTTTTAATATATTATTTCAAGTTTGAAACTTAGAATTGTGAATGGTTCAATAAAGATTATAGTCCACAGATGTTGGTAATTATAATAAAGCTTAAATCAAAATCAAATTAATACTAATGCAAAAAGAAATCAATTCAACACTAAAAATGACAATAATAATGAATATTTGTTCTTTAATTTTATATTAGTTAAGACAATTAAAATGTCACGACTCAAACCATCGTGATTGGAACTCACACTAACCCTTCGGTGGGAGAACCATTTATACTAATTAGCTAACCAACTTAATCAAAATACTAAAATATTTAAGTTACAGAAGCATGCTAAGTAAAGAATTAGGGAGTTTCCATAAACTCCAAACAAAAGTCTAACAACTAAAACAAATGTGGAAAATACGCCTAGAACCTGAATGTCAATGTACCAAAACTCTAACAATGAACCAAAAGTCTAAAGGAAAATGGGTGCAACCCAACTAAGCATAAGAATATCTAATGAACTAGTCTAAGTTCGAATAAGATGGACTAAACAGAAAGAGAACTCATGACAGCACAGAAGAACTAGCTCACCCTTGAATTCGAACGATCATTGACCTTCTAAGCGAGGTCTGTCAATAGTTTCCTGAAGATGCCTTGTACTCAACAAAGAAAGAGCAAGTGCAGTATCAGTACACAACCACAGTGTACTGGTAGGATCACACGGCTATCCCACTAAGTGCAACATACATAAGTCAATACAACATAATAATAACATGCATCCACCGAACATATACAATATCATCATCATTTACGAATAAAGTACAATTTCACATTTTTCAAGATACACAGTTATGTCAACTCATTGGTCCTCTCATGGAACCCAAACCCAAACCCAAACAGTTAGCATACCGGAACGTGGTATCCGATCCAATGTTTATGTCGTAACGTGGCAACCGATCCCATATTTATGTCGGAATGTGGCAACCGATCCAAGTTAGTGTGTCGGAATGCAACACCTGATCCATTCAATAAGCCACAATCACAATCACAATCACAAGTACATTCTCATAATCATACAATCAAGTCATGATTCATGGCATTCATCATTCATCTATCCTCATTTACAACAAGTGTGATCAACAATGCAACATTCGCATACATACACATATTATAATTAAACAAGAACAAACATACATCACACAATATGGAATCACAATCATCACCTACCTCAAAACAAGCTTGAATCCCCTAAGAAACTTGATTCTTCCCTTTCAAGATTCATTCCGTTTGTTCTTGGTCTACAAATAATTAATTTAACACGGGAATCAATAAAAATAACTAATTACTAACAATTTTATCGACCCTAGATCATACCCATGATCTCCCCATTGATAATTACCCATTAGATTACATTCTACGGATCGAAAAATGGATTCGGGGAGTTAAAATCTTACTTTTAGCCTCAAGAATGGTGAAAAACTATCAAGAAAACCCTTGGGTTCATTCCTTAGCTCTCAAGTTCGAAAATTGCAGAATAAAACGTTTTTGAGGTTTATTTTTGACTTTAAGTCGTGTTTGCCCCGCGTGGCGGCACTCACCCCGCTACAGCGACCCCACCCTAGAGGCAGAAATCCCGCCTCAGTGGCTTGCACCGAAACAATGAGCAAAATTAATAATTCCAAGACCCCATTTCACAACATACCTTCAACCAACGACACTCAGAAACTACCCGTTCATGCTAAGATCAATTTCGGGAGTTCTACTCACTCGAATTCAATTTCGTAAAGTCGTACGGATTCCTTAACGTCTTAGCTATCTACTCATGTGATCGAATTCATAATTAGATAACCCAATTGCTACCGGATTTCCCTATACCTCACAGACTCCGATTTCGTTCAAATCTGGACTAAGTTGGGAAATCTCAAGTTACTACGAAAAAAGTTTTCGGCCCAAAAATTTTCCCAGTTGACTTTTCTATAACGACGGGAACAGGTCGTTACATAAAATACATAATCTAATTTTAATTTCCTTTAATATTTAGTCATGTAACTAATACTTATTAAACTTGTTTTAAAAACATAATCATTTTCATTATGACTTGTTAATTTACAATTTTTATTTTACGGGATTTCATTATTATTATTTTTTGTTGGATACGTTAGTGTCATTAAACATATCATATTTTCTTAAGAAACATCTTAGATGGTTGTATTGTGGTAGGACTAAAAAAATATTTGAAGTACAAGTAAATTATATGTTTGTATGAATACTTTATTGGAGAACCCTGAAAAAACCCAAAAAAATCTGAGGTTGAAAAATTCGAGTTTTATTGGTTTGGTTTATAAATTAAAATCCGACACAAATGGTTTGGTTTGATATTTGAAAAACTCAAACCAACCCGGTCATGTACACCCCTAGTATATAAGATATATACATTACATAAAAATAAAAAAAAACTTTAGCGGCACTTAATTAACAAAAATAGCTCAATTACCGCAAAATATGTATTTTTAGCGGCAATTAGCACTCTTTGTATATGTCGCTAAAGTCTTTAGCGACATTGGATCTAATGATACTTAACTAATGCCGGTAAAAGTTTAGCACTCTTTATTAATTTGACTTTATTTGATATTTATGTCTTTTAATTTAAGTGTGCATAAACAAACACTTAAATTTGTATAAAATTGGATAAGTAGATACGTTTAAAGGATACGTTTATGTATTATATGTTTGATATTGACAAACCTTAATTTTCAACTCTGCTAACATATTTAAAGATCATCATCCTTTTTCTCGAGAGAGTCTTCTGTGCGTTATTTTGTCGTGATCGGCACGCACGAACCCCACAAAGTAAATTCTCTTGCATGTCATGCCAAAGTCATTTCACATCCAGGTGAAATGTGTCAGATTTACGTATGAATCGAGAATTTAAATTTATGAATTTAATTTTATAATTTTTTATATTATTTAAATTTATATATATAATTTGTTGTTAAATGGATTCAAATTCATTTAACAACAGATAATATATACAGATTTAATAATATATAAAATTATAAAATAAAATAAAAAACTTATGTTTTAGCGAGTCATAAGGTTAATATCGATCCTTTCTAATATTGGTACTTTATATTCATCATTTTTAGAAAGTTAACCTTAAAACTTATGAGCTCATAACTTTTTTTCCGTTTAATACTAAGTGTTCATATTATCATAAATAGTTATCAAACAAGCTAGCCCAAATATATAAGCCATATAGTGTAAAAGTGCTCATAATTATTTTTGCTTATTCTCTTTTGTTTTGAAATTTGACTCGCTCTCAACTATGATTTGAACCTTTCACTCCATGAGAAAGGAGTACCATGAACGAGTGGGGGTTTGGGTTGGTGGGGATCCTTTGATTGCGTATTCATGTTTTTCTTGTTTTACTAGCTAAGATCAAATTATGACATGTCCCTTTCGTTTTAAATCACTTATTCATTTATTAAATAAAAAAATAGATAAATAAATAAAGATTCATTTTATCTCTATAATTAATATTTTTAAAAGGGAAAAAAGATAAATATACTCCTGAACTATCGTAAATGGTATGCAAATATCCTCCGTCATACTTTTGGGATATTGATGCCCCTGCCATCCAAAAACTAGAGTATATATACCCTTTATACTAACAGACATACACGTGTCATAATCTTATCCACCGATCCGATATTTATCGACGGATAGGATTGCGCCACATGTCCCTATTTAGTCTTCCGTTAGAGTGAAGGGCATATATGTTCTAGTTTTTGGACGGCAAGGGTACCAATGTCCCAAAAGTATGACGGGGGTATTTGCATACCATTTACGATAGTTCGAGGGTATATTTATCCTTTTTCCCTTTTTAAAAAGTCTAAATAAGTTAATAAGTTTTAAAAAAAATCTAGAAAAATAAATAAAAGATAAATTAGTAAAATTATTTATATAATTTATAACTATGAATAACTAATATAAAACGGAGAGAGTAGTATTTATTGTAATTTTGGTTAGCTTTTAGATATAAATTGATGGTCCACATGAAGAGTAGTAAATTAGCTTTAAGATGTACATATTACAAGATTCAGAATTTGCTGATACCCATTTTTCCCTTTTCTCCTCTGTAAGACACTCTGTCTCTCTCTGTCTTGGTTTCAGTGGTTCTTTTTTTTTTCTATGGATATATGACTCCAAGAATTTTTAAATTTTATTTTTGGTTCCCTTTTCTCTTTTTCACTTTTAATTTACTTGCTTAATTCCATTTTGTTTGTTTTAAATTGTACATACACTACTTGTTTGATTTTATTAATTATGTTTAATGTGTGCAGAGTATACATGTTGTTTACTAAATTGTCATGTTTGCTTAACTGTTTGAGAAATTTCCAAAAAAAGAAGCTGTAATTTTGCTTTAGAACTTCTCTTGAAATTTGTATTTTGACTAATTGCTCTGCATGTATTCGTCAAGCTGGTAGATTTGGGCTCTCGGTCCACGCTCCAATTGCTTGAGTGTGAAAGGGGTGTTATAGTGGGTTAGATCCCCACGTTGGTTGGGGAATGGATGGGTGATTTGTTTATATGCACTTGACAATAGTTATCATATTTTTACATGGTATCAGTGTCATGTTCATTCTTGTTTGGGCTTCCGCTTCACACTCTAGTTGCGCCTTGGCGTAAATGGGGTGCTAGAGTAGATTAGAGTCTCGTGTTAGTTGAGAAAATGGACTTGTGATCTGCTTATATGGACTTGGACAATTCTTGCCTGAGGTAGTTTTTGGGGTTGAGTTAGACCTAAGTGTCACATCTTTACTGGATACTAGTAGAAATGTACTGGAAAATTTCTACCCCGACTTGCTTGGGATTGAGGCCTAGGTGTGAATGGGGGTGCTAGAGTGGGTTAGAGTCTCATGTTAGTTGGGAATATGAACTGGTGGTATGCTTACATGGACTTAGTTAGTTTTTGGGTTGGGTTAGACCCAAGTATCACATCTTTACAGTATGCTAGTAGAAATGTACTGGAAAATTTCTACCCCGACTTGCTTGGGATTGAGGCCTGGGTGTGAACGGGGGTGTTAGAGTGGGTTAGAGTCTCATGTTAGTTGGGAAAATGGACTGGTGGTATGCTTAAATGGACTTGGAAAATTCTACCATCATGAGCTAGTTTTTGGGTTGTGTTAGACCCAAGTATCACATCTTTACAGTATGCTAGTAGAAATGTACTGGAAAATTTCTACCCCGACTTGCTTCGGACTGAGGACTGGTTTTTTTTTTATTAACAACATATGGTCCCAATTGTAGTTGACTTCTTGTATGTTGTGATTAGTGCAGTGAATGATGGCTTTTTCAGGAGCTAAAGAAGATGGAAGAGAGGTGAAGATTTACGAGTATTTGGATGAACTAAGTACTGATCTAGCAGAGTATATATCAGAACTATCAGAAGCTTCTGTGAAAGAGAGGGGAGTATTTGCCATCGCGTTATCCGGTGGATCCCTCATTAGTTTAATTAGGTATGTAAGCATATTCTCTATCTGTTCATATTTGTTCTGTTGCCTTCTCTATGAGATTGTGTAAATATGTTTGAAAACTTGGAGGAAACAGAAAACTATGTGAAGCACCTTACAGCAAGACTGTTGATTGGTCCAAATGGTATATATTTTGGGTGGACGAACGTGTTGTGGCAAAGAATCATGTTGATAGTAATTACAAGCTAGCCAAAGATGGATTTTTGTCTAAGGTAAATGTCTCAACTTCAGCTTTATTCTGCAAACTATTTGTTGATGTGAGTCTCAGTAGTAGTTAACATTGACTATCCTATTCTTTGTCAAAGCAATGGCTTTCCTTTTATGGGTTGTAATTCATTATAGACGTGTTCTTTGTCACGAGATCTTTAAAGTAGATCTTTTCTAAGAAATTGTTTTGGGATGATTGAGTTAACTGTAGCCAGATCTCGATATTTCACTCTAAGAGTACGATCACAACGTCCCGGTGGAAGAATTAGTTATGTTAAAATTGTCCACATATTGAAAATGCAGGGAATCTTCGAAGCCTTTGTGTTCTTGTTATCCTTCTAGGCCTATCCATCTCTTTTGTCATTTACGAATATCATGTAGACTTTTCGTGCTGGTCATGTTTAACATTTTCGAGAACTTTGATGTAATCTGCTAGTTTGTGGAAAAGTATTAAACATGAGACTACACTGTTCCTTAATCACTTGTAATACTTACTTCGAATAGCTTCTTTTATGTTTTTTGATACTATATAGCCCATTGAATAATTGTTAAAGATCTCTAGTGAGAAAGATGAGGAACTTTGTCTCCTCTTTTTTCTACCTGGTACTGTATTTTGAAATAGTATTTCTATCTTCTGTTCCGAAGTAAGTTATCACGTTATAACCATAGAAGGTTTTGTTTGTCATTGTGGTAGGCAGGGGCGGATATATGTAGGGATGTGGGGGTGACACGACACCCCTGAACTTCGACGGAAACTCTATATATACATAGGTATATATATATAATATTTATATAAATATAAAGCGTGCCACCCAGAGAACAAAATGAGCTTGTGGTGCCACGGTAGGAAGGCAACTTTAGAAGGCTGATGTTGCGGATTCGAATCCCATTTGTACCTATTTTTTTGAGAAATTTGCTGCAGACGTTTTTTAATGAAAAAAAAAAGGCTGGCACATTATTTTATTATATTTTTATAATTGTTATTGACTTAAATTAAATTAATTACATTATTACTCCTTTGACTTTTTTTTTATTTGGCACCCATGGACTCTAAATCCTGGATCCGCCACTGGTCGTAGGATAAATCATCATTCTTGTTCCAATATTTGTATCAACTTAACGTGAAAAGACTCGCAATTGTAGATACAATTATGAAGTTTGATGGCCAGGTTTAGATATTCTGTAGGGCAATTATAATTTTTCTGGTGTTAACTATTGTTATACGGTTCCATCGATCTGTTCTAATGGTATAGAGACGAGTGGTGAAGGAATTGAAAAAAAGGATAGATTTTTAGTAAAGTTTCCCTTTTCTTATCCACTATATTCTATTTATTTGTAACCCGAGTTGGACTCAAAAGTAAACGAACGAAAAAGAGAAGACCTTGGGTGAAATCGTGGTTTTATGATAGTACATAGAAGCCAATACTCTATTGCTTTCCTTCAAACCTCTCACATGGTGTAGTTTGTTTTGAGATCATTTAAAATGTAAGTGTCTCAATTATGGTGCGCTTTCATTTTCAGGTCCCTATCGTTCCAAGCCATGTACATTCGATTAACGACACAGTGTCAGCTGAGAAGGCTGCTGAAGACTATGAGTTTGTAATTAGACAGCTTGTAAGGACTCGTGTAATCAGCGTTTCAGATGTTAGCGACTGCCCCAAGTTTGACCTCATCTTACTCGGGATGGGCCCTGACGGTCACATTGCAGCTCTATTCCCTGATCACTCCATACTCGATGAGAAAGACGAATGGGTGACTTTTGTTACCGACTCACCTAAGCCTCCTCCGGAGAGGATTACTTTTACTTTGCCTGTCATTAACTCTGCTTCTAATGTGGCTGTGGTTGTAACTGGAAGCAGCAAAGCAGAGGCTGCACATTTGGCAATTGATGATGTCGGGCCTGACGTTCCGTCATCGCCTGCAAAGATGGTCCAGCCAACTAAAGGGAAATTAATATGGTATCTGGATAAAGCAGCTGCCTCAAAACTAGATTGCACAAAATTTTCAGAGTAGGGCCAGGGTTTCAAGTTCCCTTGTCAACAAAATGTACAACTGTATGGGGCACAAAGCATGTGGAACTTAGTACATTCTAATCTTTTGTCAGGACTTTATCTTTTCTTAATTTCACAACTTTTTTATGCCTTTTGGAATTAGAGTGGTTATTGGCTTTTTGTGATGGATCAAGTATCTTCCCTATTCTGATGCAAGGGGACATCAATAATAGATCCTTACCCACCTTTAAACTAATATGAAGAGACTGACTGATAACCACTTTTTAAATAACCTATGATGTTCGGACTTTAAAAAAAATTGTCACTCTTGTTGAATCCTTTAAAAATGTACTATTTTTTGGAGGATCCAAACCGTTTCAATCAGCATCTTGAAGAGTCCTAGCAAAATGCAATACTTAGCTAACCCGAGACAAATTTATCTCCTTTTTAGGCAGGGATGGCAATGGGGAAGAGAGGATGTGGGCGGTTTTAAGGCTATGCGGGGCAGTTTTAAGGTTGTGGGGGCGGGTTGAAGTGGGTAATTTAAAAACTAATGCGGGCGGGGCGGGGCGGGTTGCGAGTCTATGTAGTTTTATGCGGGTTCAAACTTAATTTTAACTTTTTATATGTTATAAGAATAATACAACATTACTTATCAAGATAATTTCTTTAAAGTCATTAAAATATTTAAGATAGTAAATGAAAATAGTTCAATCAAAACTAATACGGTTTCTTACACGCTTCCCAGTTAACCTCTACAAATAAAAATTGAAGTCATTATCTATTAAATTAATACAAATTAAGGAGAACATGAACTTATGTTTATGAATTTTATTTTTAGTATCAAACTTACTTTTAAAAAAAAGGAAATAATAAAAAAATTATGCGGAACGGATTTATGCAGGGCGGTGTCAGACGGATTGAAAATGAAAAAAAATTATTATACGGAGAGGGTTAAAATCATCAAATCATCGATCTAAGGTCTTCCTGACCGAATATTGATCGTTGTCAAAATTAGCTCTCTTAAAACTAAAAAATCTAACCGATGAATCAAATCTGAACACCTTTGGATCCATGCAATCACCAACTGAGTCAAAAGTCGCTTTAAGGGATCTAATAAAACTAGAGTTAATATCTCAAGATGGTCACTCAACTATACACTTTTTTCTCAGAAAGTCATTCGGCTTTGGTTTTTAACTTAAAAGTCACTTAACTATGAGTTCTTTTCTCAGAAAGTCACTCAATTTTGGTTTTTATTTCAAAAGTCACTCAACTATTAGTGTTTCACTTACAAAGTCACTCAAATATGAATATTTACTTACAAAGTCACCCAATCTATTTAACTAATTTTTTTCATTAAAACTTGCAAACATGAAATTTTTATTTCTTACTACAATTTTAAAAAATAAAAATATATTCATTTAATAACCCGATCCTCTAAAAATATAATATATTACCTTTTATTTTACCTCTTTTCTCCAATTGTGTGTGAATACAACGATCTCCATGCATTTTTCGTAAAATATAGAAAATACAAAATTACTTTTTTAGTAAATTCAAAATTTTAGTAACTACGATACATAATGAAGGAACAAAAAGAAGTGATTAAAAAAACTGACTTGAATCTGTTACTAATGTTTCTCCTACCGTTAAGTTAATTAAGATTTGGTCTTTACATTTATTTATTTTTGTAAAATGGTCTTTACATGTTGTTGATTTTAGAGTGCCAGAGTTAAATTAATTAAATGTTTTAATAAATATCCTTTTTTTTTTTTTTAAAATGGTTAGAAATAAAAACTTCATGTTAGTAAATTCAGTTAGAAAAAATAATTAAATCATTAAATTAATATATTTTTAACGGATTGGGTTATTAAATGGTTTAAATGAAGATCTTTTTATTTTTTATAATTTTAGTTAGAAATAAAAAAAATTCATGTTTGTGACTTTTGAGTTCCTCTCACAAACACTCATAGTTAAGTGACTTTTGAGTGAAAAAATTAAAGTTGAGTGATTTTTTGAGAAAAGAATTCATAATTGAATGGCTTTGGAGTTAAAAATCAAAGTTGAGTGACTTTTTGAGAAAATAGTGCATAGTTAAGTGACCATATGAGATATTAACTCAATAAAACTATCAAAATTCAATTTCGAGCTTGTTAACCTAGAATGTTGACTTGATCAAACTTCTCAATTTTTGAAGCTTCAAAACTAAAAATATCATCCATTCACCTCGGTAATTGTTCCACTGATATTTGAAAGTTACAGATGACATAGAAAAGCTACAGGGAGGATCAAAATAGGAAAAATACGTAGAAAATACAAAAGGCGAAATGATTTGTTGGACCCTTATAATTATATGAGTTTGTATTATAAACCTTTCTACTTAACTATTTATCAACTAGACCTTTAAACTCAATAAAATATAATATATCAAATCCCTCTGACCATTGACCAAGTTTACGTGGCATTAAGAGGGTCAATGGTCAGAGGGGTTTGATATATTATATTTTATTGAGTTTAAGGGTCTAGTTGATAAATGATTAAGTAGAAGGGTTTACAATACAAACTCATACAAATATAAGGATTTACCAGACCATTTCGACAATACAAAATGACCATGAGAATAAACCAAAAAACTAGGTGGGTGAATTTATTTAATTGGGATGGCAGTTTAAAATTAGATCAATGATAAAATAACACATAAGAGTTTAAATTAAAAAAATTAAAAAATCAGTGTTGAACATTAGTCATAAGGGTATAAGTAAAACGAAAAGATAACCAGAGGGATATTTTTAACAAAATGAAAAAATGATGGGTATAGTTTGATCGTTTTTAAAATCCAAGGTATTTTTTTGCCCTTTTATAATATATTTTATGACAACATCGAAGATTGTTACAATACTTTAGTCACTTCAATATAAAAAACGTGAAATTAATAATTAAAGTATTTTATATTTTCAATAAATATGTTGTACGGGTATTTAATTTTCTTACCTTGTCAAGTTAGATCTTATTTTTTGCAATAGAATTATGTTACTCATAAATTACTTTTCATTTAGTTTTTGGGATAATTTCAATTATCTCTCCTTAGGTTTGTTTTTATCACATTATGCGAAAAAGTCCAAGGCCGACTCAATAACATTGGGGGCCTAAAGCAAAACTTAAGAGAGGGGTCCTAAATTTGTTTTCATCATATATACTTTTATATGCTTTAATTAGTTCAAATCTATTTTGAAGTGAAAAAACAGTTTGATATACTCTACATATATAACGTAATCAACTCTAAAGATTCTTCAAGGGACTTAGTAATTTCGTTATCAATATTTTCATCAAATTGTTTCTTACGAAAATCATATTTATATTCATGTCATATGCAATTTTTTTAGTAGAAATCATAACACTCATAGTACATATAATTTTTTTTTTTTTAAAAATAATATATATAAATAATTAGTTTTTTTAAATGGGCCCCCCAAAAATATGGGGCCTCAAGCAATGACTTTAGTGGCCTAGGGGTTAAGACAGCCCTGGGAAAAACAAGTAATTGTTAAGAGTTTAACATGATTGAAAAAATAAGATTTTATGCATCATTCCACTTAACAATATTCTAAGAAAAAGTGCCAAATTTAGTTTATTAAATATAAATTACTGAATCCTTTTTCAAGTTTAATCAGGTTTAACTATGCATATATATTTACGATTTTGACTAAGCCATTCTTGAAGAAACTCGAGTTTAATCAAAATACCATTCTCATTCATTCCAATGGCTATAATTTGTTCTCGAAAGTTCAGACTTTGTAAAACACGAATGACTCTTCCACTGTTACATAAATGATCCCTTTTTTCGCCAAGTCCTCTTTAATATAAATGAGTAGATCTTTATTATTTAATCGATTCAATTCAATTTATCATCCTCAGCGAACTCCGATTAAATAAGAATAATTATTCAAACCACATTTTTTGTGTTATAATACATATATGATCATATGCATATATAGTAAAGATATATAGTAAGGAAAAATAAATATTAACAACTCATCAATCGACAAAAACAACTGAATTATAATATACTTTATTTCAATACAAAGCATTATAAAGTGTTAAGTTGAACAATGTAATTAGCTATTTGAGTTTGTTAAGTTAGTTAGTTAGTTAGTTAAAAAGTAGTTTCTAATCAACGCTAATTAGTCAGAGCAGTTGTATATAAATAGGGCTTCACTTTGTGTAATCAAGTATGTCCGTTAATACATTTTTTTACTGTTCCATTCCTTTTCTTCTTTCTTCTCTCGATTGCTCTAACATGGCAAGGCAGTTATCACTAAACATGGTATTAGAGCCACTAATGCCCTAGCTGCTAGAGAGAGTTTTTCCCTTTCCGCATCATTCAAATTGGAAGAACAATTGAATACCGACATCGGAGACGACCGAAAACCATGGCGGTGGATGCAATTGGATCATCGCAGGTGCAAGACGACTCCAATCGAGACCAGATCGACAAATTCACTGACATTCATCCAAGGAATCCTTAATATCTTCATCTGTTTGATACTCCAGGTAGCATTTTAATCCCTCAACAATTTACTGGTATCGAAAGATATACTGAATGGAGTAATTCTATGAGAGTAGCATTGCTAGCTAAGAATCAAATTGGATTCATTGATGGTACTTGTTGTAAACATCACTACAAAGGAGATTTAAATTATGAATGGGAGAGATGTAATGCTTTTGTATTATCGTGGATCACCAATTTTGTTATGAAAGAGTTGGTGAATGGCCTAATGTTTTCCTCAAATGCGCATAATGATTGGAAGGATCTAAAAGAGAGATTCGACAAACGTAATCTCACTAGGATATATCAAGTTCATCGTGAAGTCAGTACAATGAGTCAAGGAACTTTTACAGTTTCTGAGTATTATTCCAAATTGAGAAACCTTTGGGATGAGTTTGTATCACTGGTTCCTTTACCTGCTTGTGAGTGTGATAAGTACAGGATATATGCAGAACATATGGAAAGAAAGAAGCTCATGCAGTTTCTAATGGGAATCAATGATAATTTTTCCCAATCAAGGAGTCAGATCCTTATGACTGTTCCCAGTCCCACCTTAAATCAAGCTTATAACATGATAATGCAGGTTGAGAGCCAAAGAGTACAATCCAACTTGATATCCAATTGTGTTTTACCTATCCAAAAGTTGAGTCTCCTTGATCCTACTGCTTTAGCTTCCTTACAGAACAATAAGTTCAAGCCAGACATAGGGGGATTGTATTGTGACCATTGCATCTGAGAAATCATACAAAAGCAAATTGTTATAGGTTAATTGGCTACCCTCAAAACTACAAGTTTCAAAAAAAAAAGTGTGGATGATAGGAGCTACAGGGGTCAAAAATCTGGGAATGATAGATTGCAGAGTTTTGAAAACAATAGAAGACCTCAAGCCAATTCTGTGAATTGTGCTGAGAATGATCATGAAATAGGGAGACACACTGGTGCTCCTAATATTTCTACCTTTCAAGTTGCACCAAATTTCACACATGATCAGTACAATCATATACTGAAAATGTTTGATAAAGACTCTTCTTCTCAGGATGTTTTTGCCAAATGGCAAGTATAACTCATAAATCTTCCTCTACATTCAGTACATTCAATGCTTGTTTTCCTACGTGTCATGACACATTTCCTAGGATTTTGGATACTGGAGAAGCACACCACATGGTTTCTAGCTTAGATGTTCTATCTAGCCCAAGTCTTGTTCCATCTATTTCCAGTAATTTCCATTTACCAAATGGTCAAACCACTGTGGTTACTCACATTGGATTTGCCACACTTTTTGACACCAATGATCTACACAATTCTTATACCTTCCTCATTTTTCTTACAATCTCCTATCCATCTTTAAACTCACTAAATAACTAAATTGTTGTGTTTGTTTCTATCCTAATTTTTGTCTATTTCAAGACCTTTGCAATGGCTGGGTAAGGGGATTGGTAAGGAACAAGGAGGTCTCTACATACTTCCATATCCACCAAGAATACATCACCTGGCACTGCTGATTCATTTGTTGCCACTATTTTTCAGTCTTCTGCATCATCTGTACCTACTCCACCTGATATATCTATTTGGCATCTCAGACTTGGTCATGCTCTTGCCACTGTACTCAAGAGAATTGACTCTTTGAAACCTCACCTATAAAGCATCACTTTTCATTCTTGTTCTATATGTCCTATTGCAAGGCAAACTAGATTTCCTTTTCCCTCTAATGTTAACAAGACTGTATCCCTTTTTGAACTTCTCCGCATGGATGTTTAGGGCCCTTATAAACAATGTACTTATAATGGTCATATATTCTTTCTTACCATTGTTTATGACTATTCAAGAATGACTTGGATTTTCTTGTTGAGATTTTAAAATGAAGTTGTGAATTTCATTACAGCATTTTTAACTCTCATTAAGACTCAATTCTCAGCTTCTGTCAAAACTGTTAGATCAGATAATGGTCTTGAATTTTTTAACAACCAATGTAATACTTTTTTTTTCTTCTCTTGGGATAATCCCTCAGATATCGTGTGTACACACCCCTCAACAGAATGGTATTGCTAAAAGGAAACACAGTAACCTTCTTGAAATAGCTAGAGCCATCAGGTTTCAGGCCTATGTACCTCTGAAATTTTGGGGAAAATGTGTACTCACAACTACATTCCTCATAAATAGACTCCCTTCTTGTGTTCTAGGTGGGAAATCTCCCTATGAACTCTTTCACAAACAAGGTCCCAATCTCAATCATTTAAAAGGTGTTGGCTGCTTATATTGCATGTCACGACCTAGGGGTACCCCATAGATGTAACAAGGCGTACAAGACTCTGAGAGGCATCATACAAGCCACTTAGCATATCATAACATAAAGTAATATAAATGATGCGTAAATTTAAAACATTTTCAATACAATCAAAGTCTTTATAAAACAAAGCGGAAGTCTAATACACTTGTCTCAAACCATCTAAAACATGAATATATTTGGGGCACAACCCATGCAGTAGTTCAAAACATGACAAGAAATAACATAAGGAAACAGTGATCACATCCTCGAATACTATGAGGACTCACCAAACTTCAAGTCTGGTGAGAGTTGATGTCATCGGACCCTACATTTGGATAAGAAATTTAGGCAAGAGTATGCGTTAGTACAAATGTTTACTAAATATGATAAATATGATAGCTTACATAAACAACATAAACATAAGGGTTAGTCAATATAAACCACAAGCATAGTCAATGCACATAAATCATCATAATAAGGGAGGAATACTTCTCAAGCAACCTCAACTTTGCCTTAGTCAAGCTTGGGTCATCCGTCTCTAGTCATACTTACCTCATTAAAGGCATCTCAAGCAACTGTAACGAAATGTTCCCGTCGTTATAGAAAAGCCAACGGAAATTTTTTTTGGGCCTGAAAACTTTTTGGTAGTAACTTGAAATTTCCCAACCTAGTCCAGATTTGGAAGAAATCGGAGTCAGTAAGGTCTAGGGAAATCTGGCAACAAAGGGGAAATCTAATAATTAATTTGATCACATGAGTAGATAGCTAAGACGTTAAGGAACCCGTACGACTTTACATAATTGAATTCAGGCGAGTAGAACTCCTAAAACTGATCTTAGCGTGAAAGAGTATTTTCTGAGTGTCATGGGATGAAGGTGTGTTGTGAAATGGGGGTTTGAAACTCTTAAATTAGCTCACTGTTTCCGTGCAAGTCCCTAATGCGGGATTTTTCCCCCATGGCGGAGCTGTTGTAGCGAGGTGAGGACCGATGTAGCGGGACAGACGCGACTTAAGTAAAAAATAAACCCCAAAAATATTTTATTCTGCAATTTTCGACCTTGAGAGCTAAGGAATGACCCAGGGGTATTTCTTGAAGGTTTTCCACCTCTTCTAGCACCGAAGGTAAGGTTTTTACTCCCCGAATCCATTTTTTGATTCGTAGAACTTAGTTTCTTAGGTAATTATTGATGGGGGAGGGTTTTGATCTGGGATTTATAGTGGAAAAAGTCTTAATCTGGGTAGGTGGATCAAGGGTTCAACCTAGAGTGGATATTATTGATTATAATCCGGGTAATTAGGTCTTGTTTATTGATCCTCGTGTTATATTGACTGTTTGTAGACCAAGAACAAGCGGAAAAATTTCGGAATAGGAAGAATCAAATTTCTTAGGGGATTCAAGCTTTGTTCGAGGTAGGTGATGATTGTGATTTCATGTTGGTGTGATGTATGTAGGTAATAACTTCAATATAATGCATGAATGTTGCATTATTGATCACACTAATCGTAAATGAGGATGATTGAATAATTATATGCCATGAATCATGACTGGATTGTATGATTATGAGAATGTACATTGTGATTGTCATTGTGCCTTGTTGAATCATCGGGTGTTACGTTTCAACACACTAACTTGGATCAGGTGGCACGTTTCGAAGCATTATGGGATCAGGTGTCACGTCCGACACACTAACTTGGATAAGGTACCACGTACCGGTACATTAACAGTTTGGGTATGAGTTCTGTGAGAGGATCAATGACTTTGCATTTCTGTATATCTTTGAGATTGTGAAATTATATGTTGTTCGTAAGTGATAATTGATATTGTATATGTTCGGTGTATGCATGTTTATTAATATGGTAATGACTTATATATGTTTCACCTATTGGGATAGCTGCGTGATCCTACCAGTACACTATGGTTGTGTACTAATACTGCACTTGCTCTTTCTTTGTTGAGTACAGGGCATCTTCAGGCGGCTACTGATAGACCCCGTTTAGAAGACCAGTGATCGACTCGAATTCAAAGGTGAGCTAGTTCTTCTGGGCTGCCATGAGTTCTCTTATTGTTTATGTCCACATCTTCGGACTTAGGCTAGTGCTTTAGATTTTCTCATATTTAATTGGGTTGTACCCATTTCCTTTTAGACTTATGATCCTTGTTAGAGTTTTGGTACATTGACTTTCAGGTTCTAGGTTTTAATTTCGCAATCATTTGTTAGACTTTGGAGTTTATGGGAACATCCTATTTTTTCTTTAGACATTTAAACCTACTTCTGTATCTTTAAATATCTTAGTTTTGATTAAGTTGTGTAGTTCTTTGGTTAGCTAATTAGTATTAATGGTTCTCCCACCGGAGGGTTAGTGTGGGTGTGAATTACGACGGTCTGGATCGTGACAAAGTTGGTATCAGAGCCCTAGGTTTGTTGATCTCAGTGTACCAAAATGAGTCAAGTAGAGTCTTGTGGAACGGTACAGAGACGTATCTTCAAGAGACTATAGCACTTAGGAAATCTATATTTTATTTTGTCTCCATTTGTGCTATAACTTGAGTCCAATTGGTATATGGTGATCCAAATTGGTATCTATTCTTCTTCACTCTTCTGTCCGCAGATGATTAACACTAGGTTGAACAACGTCAAGCCCGTAGCTCCCGTCAATGCGCCAACTGAGGAATTCGTAGCAAGAGGTCGCGATCGTGGCAAGGGTAGAGAAAGAGCAAGAGGCAGAGGCGAAGGAAGGGTAGCACCTGCTAGGGATGGAGCTCCAGTTGAGAATGCTCCCAGAAATGAGAATCCTTCTACACATCATAAAGAGATAGAGGAGAATGTTGAGGTTGAGGATGAGGAGAATGTTGGACAAGAGGAAGAGGTGCAGGCTGAGACTACGGGTATTCCTCCCCTAGACTCAGTGTTGGCTCAACAGATCATGTCGTTCCTGAAAGGATTGGTTGGACCTGGAGTGCTTCCCTCAGTTCAAGCAACTCAAGATCCCGCCAATCCCCCTGTTGCTATCACTGTCCCCAATGTGGGTGGAACTTAGGTAATGATGCTTTCTTCCATTCTTTGTTGGGTCTTTTTATGATTGGTAATGAACATGTGATGTTAACTAAGTTCTTGAAATTGAAATCGCCCGTGTTTCATGGTTTCGAGAGTGAGGACGCTTATGAGTTCATCCTAGATTGTTATGAGAGGTTTTATAAGTTGGAAATTGTCCATCAGCATGGAGTAAAGTTTGTGACTTTCCAACTTCAGGGCGAGGCTAAGCAGTGGTGGAGA
Organism: Solanum piurae; assembly: GCA_029582685.1. Taxonomy (NCBI): domain Eukaryota; kingdom Viridiplantae; phylum Streptophyta; class Magnoliopsida; order Solanales; family Solanaceae; genus Solanum; species Solanum piurae. Next base: position 62,186 of record JAJOOO010004242.1, on the reverse strand, counting down.
GCTTATGTGGAATGCAGATCTTCAGCTTTACCTCCACTCACTTAAACCCAGTTTCATGCTCTGTTCTTGGAGAAGTATGTACCCCAGACTTTGAGAGATCATAAGAAGGATGAGTTCATGGCTTTGGAGCAAGGTGGAATGTATGTGGCTACTTATGAGACTAAGTTTCATGCTTTGTCTAGATATTCTACGCAATTGATGACTACTGAGGAAAAGAGGATCCGCCTATTTATTAAGGAACTAAATTCTAAGTTGCAGGTATTGTCTGTTCAAATGACCTCTGCAGGAAAAAGCTTCAATGAGGTATCATATTTTGTGAAGAAAGTGGAGGGGGTGAGGCGAGACGGTCATGCTAAGGCATTGGCTAAGAAAGCCAAGAATTCAGGTAACTTTCAGGGTTCTTACTCCAGAGGTTCAGGGAGGCCGACACTGGCAGCCCGGCCAATTCAGTTTGATATGCCCGCTTCTACAGGTAATTACTCAGAAACTCCACATCAGAATTTGATTCAGGATAGCCAGGGAGCTGCACCTTCGGCGGGCAGCAGGCCATCTTTTTATCGCACTTGTTATAACTGTGGAGAATCTGGGCATATGAGGAGAGATTGTCTATACCCGCGCATGATGGATTCCGCGCAGCAGCAGTCTAGAGTAGTGGTACCCATGGGAAATGGTAATAATGGTCGAGGGCGTCCACAAGGTGGGCGAGGAGGAAATCAACGAGGTCGTGGAGGTCGGGGAAATGGTAACGCATGCTGAGGTACATTGCATCCATGCAAGGAAGTAGCCTGTTGGGATGACAGGGCTTAGTGTTATGCCTTTCCGGGTAAGACCGAGACAGAGGCGTCTGACGCAGTTATCACATGTACTATTCTTGTCTGTGACCGGATGACTAATGTGTTATTTGATTTGGGTTCTACTTATTCTTATGTGTCCGTGCGATTTGCCTCAGAGTTTGATATGATTTGTGATATACTTGATGCCCCCATCCATGATTCTACCCTCGTTGGAGAGTCTGTCATAGTAACCCATGTCTATCGTGCTTGTCCTATCTTGTTTATGGGTTTTCAGACTTGGGATGATTTGGTTATTTTGGATATGACTGAGTTTGATATAATCGTAGGCATGACTTGGTTGTCCCCCTATTATGTTGTGTTGAATTGTAACACTAAGTCTGTGACTCTAGAGATTCCGGGTAGGAAAAAGTTAAAGTGGGAAGGGGTGTACAATCCTAAGCCAACTAAGATCATATCCTCCATTCGGGCTAGGAAACTGGTAGGGAAGGGTTGTTTAGCTTATTTGGCTCATATTCGGGATGTTGAGGTTGAATCTCCCTCTATTGAGTCTATCCCTGTGATGTCAGAATATAGATAAGTGTTTCCTACTGATTTGTATGGTATGCCCCCGGATAAAGATATAGACTTCTGCATTGATTTAGAACCTGGTACTCATCTCATTTCCATCTCTCCGTATCGTATGGCTCCGGTACAGTTGAGAGAGCTTAAGGCTCAAATCCAAGAACTACTTAATAAGGGTTTCATCTGTCCTAGTGCTTCCTCGTGGAGTGCTCCTGTCTTGTTTGTTAAGAAAAAAGATGGTAGAATGAGGATATGTATAGATTATTGGTAATTGAATAGGGTTACCATTCGAAACAAGTATCCATTACCTCGAATAGATGATTTTTTTGACCAATTGCAAGGTGCGTCAGTTTTCTCTAAGATTGATCTAAGGTCTGGTTCCTATTAGTTAAAGATTAGGCTTGAGGATGTGCCCAAGACGACATTTAGAACCCGCTATGGGCACTACGAGTTTCTAGTTATGTCGTTTGGGTTGACAAATGCGTCTGCAACTTTCACGAGTTTGATGAATGGTTTGTTCAAACCCTTCCTTGATTCGTTTGTTATAGTATTTATTGATGACATTTTGGTTTACTCGAAAAGTGAGGAGAAGCACAGTGAGGTTGCACGGGGTGCCCATTTCTATCATCTCAGACTGTGGTACGCAGTTTACCTCCAAGTTTTGGAGGAAGTTACATGATGAATTGGGCACACAACTCACTTTTAGTACAGTTTTTCATCCACAGATGGATGGACAGTCAGAGAGGACTATTCAAATGTTAGAAGACATGTTGAGGGCATGTGTGATTGACTTTGGAGGGCATTGAGATAAGTTCCTACTGTTGTGTGAGTTCTCCTATAATAATAGTTATCACTCCAGTATTTCTATGGTACCATTTGAGGCACTCTATGGAAAGGGATGTAGATCACCCATAGGATGGTTTGAGGCTGGAGATGTGAAACCTTTGGGGGTCGATTTAGTGAAGGATGCTCAAGATAAAGTGAGGAGTATTCAAGCTAAGGTTTTAGCAGCCCAAAGTAGACAGAAACGGTACGCAGACCATAAGGTAAGAGACATGGTATTCGAGACTGGTGAGAAAGTTCTTCTTAAGGTATCACCCATGAAAAGGGTAATGAGATTCGACAAGAAGGGCAAGCTTAGTCCTCAATACATTGGTCTCTTTGAGGTCCTTGATTGTGTAGGGCCAGTGGCTTATAGACTTGCTTTACCTCCTAACCTATCAGGAGTTCATCCGGTATTTCATGTGTCCATGTTGAAGAGATATCATGGAGATGGGGATTACGTCATAAAATGGGACTCCGTTGTGTTAGACAAAAACCTTCAGTATGAGGAGGAACCGATTGCAATTCTTGATCGTGATGTCCGAAAGCTGAGGACCAAAAAGATTAAGTCCGTAAAAGTTCAATGGAAGCATCGTCTAGTTGAGGAAGCTATGTGGGAAACCAAGAAGGACATGCAAGACAAGTATCCCTAGTTGTTCGTCGATTTAGGTACTACTCTACTCTCACTTTAGATGTTTTTCCTAACATGTAACTCAGGGGCGAGTGATCGGTAAATTGGTATCTATTGTAAAGATATGTTCCCGTCGTTATAAAAAAGTCAACGGGGAAAAATTTTGGGCCGGAAAACTCTTTGGTAGTAACTTGGAATTTCCCAACCTAGTCCAGATTTGGACGAAATCAGAGTCTGTGAGGTCTAGGGAAATCTTGAAACAAATGGGAGATCTAATTATTAATTTCATCACATGAGTAGATAACCAAGTGTTAAGGAACCCGTACGACTTTACAGAATTGAATTCAGGCGAGTAGAACTCCCAAAATTGATCTTAGCGTGAAATGATATTTTTTGAGTGTCATGAGATGAAGGTATGTTGTGAAATGGGGTTTGAAACTCTTAAATTAGCTCACTATTTCCATGCAAGCCACCAAAGCAGGATTTTCCCGTCAGGGCGGGGACGTTGTAGCGAGGTGAGGACTGTTGTGGCGGGACATACGCGACTTAAGTCGGAAATAAACTCCAAAAACATTTTATTCTGCAATTTTCTACCTTGAGAGCTAAGGAACGACCCAGGGGAATTTATTGAAGGTTTTCCACCTCTTATAGCACCAAAGGTAAGGTTTTTACTCCCCGAATCCATTTTTTGATATGTAAAACTTAGTTTCTTGGGTAATTATCGATGGGGGAGGGTTTTGATCTAGATTTATGGTGGAAAAAGCCCTAATCTGGGTAGGGGGATCAAGGGTTCAACCTAGGGTGGATATTATTGATTATAGCCCGGGTAATTAGGTCTTTTTTATTGATCCTCATGTTATATTTATTGTTTGTAGACCAAGAACAAGCGGAAAGAATTCAGAAGGGAAGAATCAAGTTTCTTAGGGGATTCAAGCTTTGTTCGAGGTAGGTGATGGTTGTGATTTCATGTTGGTGTAATATATGTTAGTAATTACTTCATTATAATGCATGTATGTATGCGAATGTTGCATTATTGATCGCACTAATCGTAAATGAGGATGATTGAATAATGATATGCCATGAATCATGACTGTATTATATGATTATGAGAATGTACATTGCAATTGTCATTGTGCCTTGTTGAATCATCGGGTGTTACGTTCCAACACACTAACTTGGATCAGGTGGCACGTTTCGAAGCATATATGGGATCGGGTGTCACGTCCGACACGCTAACTTGGATCGAGTACCACGTACCGGTACACTAACAGTTTGGGTATGAGTTCCGTGGGAGGATCAATGACTTTGCATGTCTGTATATCTTTGAGATTGTGAAATTATACGTTGTTCATAAGTGATAATTGATATTGTATATGTTTGGTGTATGCATGTTTATTATTATTGTAATGACTTATATATGTTTCACCTATTGGGATAGCCGTGTGATCTTACCAGTACACTATGGTTGTGTACTAATATTGTACTTGCTCTTTCTTTGTTGAGTACAAGGCATCTTCAGGCGGCTACTGACAGGCCTCGTTTAGAAGACCAGTGATCGACTCAAATTCAAGGGTGAGCCAGTTCTTCTGGGCTGCCACGAGTTCTCTTTATGTTTATGTCCACATCTTTGGACTTGGACTAGTACTTTAGATTTTCTTATGTTTAATTGGGTTGTACCCATTTCCTTTTAGACTTATGATCCTTGTTAGATTTGGTACATTGACTTTCAGGTTCTAGATTTTAATTCCGCAATCGTTTGTTAGACTTCGGAGTTTATGGAACTACTTATTTTTCCTTTAGACATTAAAACCTGCTTTCGTATCTTTAAATATCTTAATTTTGATTAAGTTGTCTAGTTCTTTGGTTAGCTAATTAGTATTAGTGGTTCTCCCATCGGAGAGTTAGTGTGAGTGCCAATCACGATGGACTGGGTTGTTACAACAAGAATCCAGGGTATTCATTCTTCATAACATAATTCACATTATTCATACTTACTTTTAAAGACATGGGAATTCAATCGCCTTTTTGCCTAACTACAAAGGCTAATGGGTATTCGACTCATACCTTACTTACTTTAGGATCATTGACACTCGCTTCCATGACCAATATCATATGATACGGGTACTCGCCTCCACATCATTTTATAAGGATCATGAGTACTCACCTCCATGTCCATTTATCATAATAGGAACGTGGGAAGTCGCATCTTGTTCAATTCTAAAGAGTATGGGAAATCACCTCATATCCTTCTCATATGGAGATCAAGGGTAGTCGCCTCTAGACTCATCAATTACACAATCTTTTTGTCTAGATTCATTTTAGGTGAGCAATCATTTCAACCTAGCATCATTCATGTGAGAAAGACTTTGACATTCATACATTCATACTTAAGCAATTCATGTTGGAAGTATCCCTTCCACCACTATAACATCAATTACCAACAATTCATATCATAAACTTTACTCTCAAAGAAATTAACATCATGATCACCATATATGCTTCAATCTCAAGCAATTCTAGTGTATCTTATCAATTCTACAAGAATACATCTAAATCCATAATTCTCCTTTCATGGCATAAACCCAATTATATCAATTTCATCTTTCTAGACAAGGGTTAGTCATGGGTACATGTAAATTCATCCTAAAAACATTTAATTCTATCAATTCAATCATAAAAAAATCATAATCTACTCAATTGGATCAACATTCATCATAACCCACAACATTGGAAGAAACCCTAACTAGACTTGGAGGAATTCTTCTTCAAATTAGGGAATTCTAAGGGACTTCATGCGAGAAACGATCCCATGGATGAAAGGCCATCATACCTTTATCACAAAGCCCACAAATGCTTGAGGATTGGAGACTTGACTTGACCCTAGCTTCAATTCTTCTTTCTTCTTCAACCTTCTAGAGAGAGAATATTTGAGAGAAGAGTTTTGGAATTTCTTTTGGAATTTTGAGAGAATGACTTGAATGAGTGAATTTAGGGTTTAAAAAATACTTATATAGGTGTTCTAGACTTAGGCAAAATGACACCACTTTAATTTAATTAAAATTGGTAAAGATAAAAATGCCCCTAAAATAACTGACAGTCATGACCGATGGACCCCCACCCGACAGACCGTGGTCAGGACGACGGACCATCCTGAACGACCGTCGTTGGTGGTCATAAACTTGGAAAATAGGGCTTGGACATATGAAACTTAGACCACGGATCGTGGTCTGACCGATGTTCGTTGGTCAAGCTGTGGTCCTGGAGTCTGAGCCTAGGCTGGGGTGACCAATCACGGACCTTACCTACGGTCCGTGGTTTAGTCCACAGGCCGTGGTTGGCCTCTCGTGAATGGCACCTGTAATTTTCCAAAACTGCTATTTTACCTCTTTTTGAATCTAGGGTGTTACACTACCAAACCTGTCATTCTTGATAATTTTTCTCCCAAATTGTTCTTTCTATATTCATGGGATATTCTGACACACAAAAAGGGTACAAGTTATACAGCATTGCCTCAGGTACTATTTTTGTGAGTAGAGATGCTTCATTCAGAGAAGATGTTTTCCCATTCAAACATCCCAAGCACACTTTCTTAGATTCCATCCCTCATTCTCATACTTCTTCCTTTCCATCATTTTTTGGTGGTTTCCCACACCCTACAAATAACATTTTTCCTTCTCCTATTCCTTCATCATCCTTCGGATCAGTCAATCTTGACATAGCCTCTAATTCTCCTGTAGTTTTGCATGATGTGAATATATATGTTCCTACCTCTTCTGTATCCAGTTCTTCGCTAACTTCACCAGCCCCACAAAGTTCTCCAGTTATTCTGCATGCACCCCTCAAAAAGTCTTCTAGATCAGTTAGGCCTTCCATTTGGCATACTGATTATGTTACCACCTGCAAAACCCCTCATCATATCTCTAATATCCTGAACTACACTTCCATTCATCCCAATTATCACTCTTATCTCTCAAAATTCTCTTCTTCCATGTTTGAAACCTCTTCTTTTGAATAAACTGCCAAACATAGTGGCTGGATTCAAGCTATGAACCTTGAAATTCAGGATCTCAGTGACAACCACACTTGGGAGATTGTTGATTTACCCGCTAGTAAGACTCCAATTGAATGTAGGTGGGTGTACAAGGTTAAGTGCAAGGTCGATGGTAGTATTGAGAGGCTCGAAGCCAGACTTATGGATAAAGGGTTTACACAGCTGGAAGGTTTGGATTATCATGATACCTTTTCTCTTGTTGTCAAAATGGTGATTGTGAGATGTGTCATTGCCTTAGCTACTCAGTTCAATTGGCCTTTTTGTCAAATGGATGTTTGTAATGCCTTTCTTCAGGGTGACTTGTTTGAGGTTTACATGACCTTACCTCCTTGTTATAGCAGCCAGGGGGAGAATAAAGTGTGTAGGATGCTTAAATCATTATATGGTTTGAAACAGGCCATTAGACAATGGAATCTAAAGCTTACCACTGCACTTACACAGTCAGGTTTTACTCAAAGTAAATTGGATTATTCCTTGTTCACAAAGAAAGATATAGCTGGTGGCATGGTGATCATACTTGTGTATGTAGATGATCTTTTAATTACAGGAAATAATGAGGGATTAATACAGGAAGCCAAAGATATTCTGCATCATAATTTCAAAATGAAAGATTTAGGAGAATTGAGGTACTTTCTTGGGATTGAATTTACAAGATCCAAGAGTGGAATATTAATGAGTCGGAGAAGATATGCCTTAGAGTTTGTAGCAGAATGTGGTTTAGCTGGGGGGAAAGTAAGCACAACTACACATGAACAAAATAAAAAACTCACAAGTCTTGAATATGACAATCAGTTCAATATTACTAATGATGCTGAGTTAAATGACAGAAGAATATATCAGAGGTTGATTAGGAGACTTTTGTCTTTAGCCATGACAAGACCTGTCATTTCCTTTGTTGTCCAACATCTGAGTCAATTTATGAATGCTCCTAAGAAGTCACACTATGATATAGCAATATTACATGTGGTAAGATACATCAAAGGACAACCTTGTCTAGGGCCACTGATGAGCAGTAAGCAGACAGGAAATATTAATGCTTTTTGTGATGCAGACTGGAATCTTGTTCATTGTCCAGAAGGTCAGTAAGGTTTTGGAATCAAGTTTGGAGAATCCCTAATTTCATAGAGGTCAAAGAAGCAAAGTACAATTTTCAGAAGTTCAAGAGAAGCTGAATACAAAAGTATGGCAACAACTGTAGCAGAGTTGGTCTGGTTACAAGGTTTATTACAGGAACTTGGAGCATCAGTTGAGCTACCTATGGATTTGCACTGTGATAATAAAGCAGCAATGCAAATTGCTTCCAATCCCATGTATCATGAACGAACAAAATATATAGAGATAGATTGCCATTTTCTCAGGAAAAAAGGTTGCAAGAAAGTATGGTGAAGATTGAGTACATAGCAAGTAGAGATCAGATGGCAGATGTCTTCACCAAAGCACTAGCAAGGCAACTGCATAGTGATATGTTGTTCAAGTTGGGAATGCTGGATATATTCCACCATCCAACTTGAGAGGGAGTGTTAAGTTGAATAATGTAATTATCTAGTTGAGTTTGTTAAGTTTGTTTGTTAGTTAAAAAGTAGTTTCTAATTAACGTTAATTAGTCAGAGTAGATGTATATAAATAGGGCTTCACTTTGTGTAATCAAGTAAGTTGGTTAATACATTTTTTCATTTTTCCTGTCACGACCCAGACCGTCGTGATTGGCACTCATACTAACCCTCCGATGGGAAAACCATTACTACAACTCAACTAACAACTTAACTAAAAACTAAGACATTTAAAGATACGGAAGCAGGTTTAAATGAAAATAAAAATGGAGTCCACATTAACTCTAAAGGTTTAAACAATTAACTAACCAAACTAATGCGGAAATTCAACCCCTAGAACCTGAAAATCATCGTACCAAAACTCTATGAATGACAAGTCTAAGAACAAGGGGTACAACCCCGAAACTAAACAAACACCTTTAACAAATAGTCTGAGTCCGAAGAGAGTGGACTTAAACAAGAAAGATTCATGGTAGCCAGAAAGAACTAGCTCACCCTTGAATCCGGCCATGCTCAATAGTCACCTAGCTGAAGTCTATCAATAGCCGCCTGAAGATGTCATGTATTCAACAAAGAACAAGCAAGTGCAATATCAGTACACAACCACATTGTACTAGTAGGCTCACGCGGCTATCCCAATAAGTGAAACACATGCAAGTAACCAAAACATTATAATTAGTCATCTTTTTAGGATCAATGTAGCATTCCACATTCTCAATAATACACATTGGTCATCATTTTAGAGCAACAATCAGTCTTTCAACCTCAATCACCATTAGCTATGAACGTAATCAACACAAGTATATACATAACACAAATCAATAGTCCTCTCACGGAACCCAATTCAATGGTCCTTTCATTGAACCCAAACCCAAACTGTTAGTACACCGGTTCGTGGTACCCGATCTAATGTTTATGTCGAAAAATGGCAACCGATCCCATATTTATGCCGAAACGTGGCAACCAATCCCATATTTATGCCTGAATATGGCAACCGATTCAAGTTAGTATGTCGGAACGTAACACCCGATCCCTTCAACAAACTACAATCACAATCACAATGTATATTCTCACAATCATACAACAAGAGGTGATTAATGGCATATAATTATTCAATTATCCTCATTTACGGTTAGGGTGATCAATAATGCAACATTCACATACATACATGCATTATAATGAGCAATTACAAACATATATCACACCAACATGAAATCACAACCATCACCTACCTCAAATCCAAGCTTGAATCCCCTAAGGAACTTGAATCTTCCCTTTCCAGATTATTTCTGCTTGTTCTAGGTCTACAAATAATTAATATACACAAGGATCAAAAATCAAAGGTCTAATTATCCGGATTATAACAAACTCCATAACCCTAGACCAAACCCATGAGCCCCATACCCAGATTAGGGCTTTCTTCACCATAATTTCTGGATCAAAACCCTTTCCCATCGATAATTACCCATTTGATTATGTTCTACAGAATGAAAAATGGATTCGAGGAGTTAAAATCTTACCTTTAGCCTCAAGAATGGTGAAAAACTATCAAGAAAACCCCTGGGTTCGTTCCTTAGATCTCAAGTTCGAAAATTGCAGAATAAAATATTTTTGGGGTTTATTTCTGACTTTAAGTCGCGTCTGCCTCGTCGTGGTGGCACTCACCCTGCTACAACGGCCCCGCCCTGGCGGCAGAAATCCCGTCTCAGCGGCTTGCACAGAAATAGTGAGAAAATTAATAATTTCAAGACCCCATTTCACAACACACCTTCAACCAACGACACTCAAAAACTACCCTTTCACGCTAAGATCAATTTCGGGAGTTCTACTTGCTCTCGAATTCAATTTCGTAAAATCGTACGGGTTTCTTAACATCTTAGGTATCCACTCATGTAATCGCATTCCATATTTAACCTCTTATTTGTTACCAGATTTCTCTAGACCTCACTGACTCCAATTTTGTCCAAATTTGGACTAGGCTAGGAATTCTCAAGTTACTACCAAAAAGTTTTTCGACCCAAAAATTTCCCCCGTTGGCTTTTCACGAACGATGGAATCAGGTCGTTACAATAGATACCAATTTACCCATCACTCATCCCCGAGTGATCAACTAGGAAAGACTGGCTGAAGTAAGGGTAGAGTAGTATTTGAATTGTCGAATTACTGGGGATACTTGCCTCGCATGTCCTTCTCGGTTTCCTAAGTAGCTTCCTCAATCGGACGATGCTTCCATTGAAATTTCGTGGACTATCTCCTTAGTCCTCAGACCAACCAATTGAATACCTACACATCCTATCATACAATACCTCAATGAAGTCATCTCAATACTCGAGTGATAATTATTGTTGTATGTACACTAAACTAACAACAAAAGCGATTCCCAACAACCACCAAAGTTGATCGTACACACGTCTGCAACAGTTATCAAGGACCTTGACACAATCATCCGGATGAATCCTTTAGCACTCAAGCATGATAAAATTCCAAATCAATACTCGCTACAATTAGAGGTGGACTTGAACCAACCAACACACACTCATAATACTCAACCAATCATAGTTCTTATCAACATCTCCTTCTCACAACATAAATTTCCATGAGCTTAACTTACAAAATTTGATCTTTAGACATCAGATACTCATCGAGGGATATGTCCAAGCATACAACCCTCTAACCATACTATCGAATGCTAGATTTAGCAATTATGATTGTAGATTACCCTTAAGAACAGTAGAATTGGACCTAATGATCCCCGCATTCATCCACACACAATCAATACACGACCTCGACGACTAGGCGAATATTAAGATTATCGGACAACTATGATCACATAGGGAAGCTCTTCTATGAATTCTCATAAGCAAGTGGTACATGTTGAACCACTAAAATACTTTTAACAACTCCTAGGCAACACTAATTATGTCATTCGAAATAACTAAATCTTTCCAATCTTTCCACTCAACTAAGAGAACATCGCAGGATTTGATACCCCTGATCCACCACCAGGGATCCACCCATAAAAGTGAAAACACACGAGAGCATAGCTAGTGAATCTTACTCATTACTAAACTCAAAAACAAGGACCGAGCACTTCTCATCACACTCGAGCTAATGTTTGTACACTCTTTTCTCACGTCTTTTTCAATAGTTGCCAACCAATCTTATTATATAATTGCATTCCATCACAAACTCTTATTAACCTTATGCTCAGTCAGCCCTAACTATCACCACAAAGTCAAACTTTCCATTAACACGACACCTCAAACTCAAGTATACCCATCAATTTCAAAGGACTAACCCAATTTTATGCGCACTTTCTTACTAAAATACTTCAATTACCTTCACCCAAGTATACTCAATGGGACTTTCTTTATCCATAAGCTTGTCATCCCGGTATTAATCCACCCTTTTATGGCTTAACATAAAATCAACAGGTCTCATACTACCATTATTCTTCTTAACAAAAAAGACAGGAACACCCCACGGGGAAGCACTAGGAGGGATGAAACCTTAATCAAGAAGCTCCTGGATTTGAGCTTTAAGCTCTCTCAATTCTAACACCACAGGAATAGACTCAATAGAGGGGAATTCGACCTCAACATCCCGAATATGAGCCAATCACGCCAAACAATCCCGCCCCACCAGTTTTCTACCCCACACGACAGATATGACCTTAGCTGACTTAGGCTTGTACCCCCTTCCCACTCTAACCTTTCCCTACCCGGGATCTCTAGAGTTACCGACTTAGCATTACCATTAAGAACAACATAATAGGGGGACAACCAAGTCATGCCTAAGATTATACCAAGTCAGTCATATCCAACATAACCAAATCAACCCAAATCTGAAAATCCATAAACACAACAGGACAATACGATATACATGGGTGACTATGACTGAGTCTTCAACTGGGGTAGAAACGTGGATGGGGGCATCAAGTATATCACAAATCATATCAAATTCATAGGCAAATCGCACGAACACATAAGAATGAGTAGAATCCTAATCAAACAACACATTAGCCATCCGGTCACAAACAATAATAGTTCTTGTGATCACTGCATCAGACCCTTAGCCTCGGTCTTGCCCAAAAAGGAATAAAAAATGAACCCTGTCATCTTGACGACAACCTCCTTGCTTGGATGCACTACTCCTTTACCCGCATTACCATTTCCCCGTCCTCCACAGCCTCGCTGATTTCCCCCTCATGTGCCCAGGTTCTCCATAATTTTAACACTTAATAAATTAACCAAGTAAACCTCGATGTTATTAGAGCAGTCGTATCCTGACCTCTTCTTGATATACAAACAATCCATGAAATTATAGTATAACTTCGAACCTCAAATGACATAACTTAATTTCATCATTCGCTAAACAACCCATACATGTTATGATAACAATACAAAATGCATTTTCCAAAGTAATGGTGTTCATTATCTAACCGCCCCTTACCGAAACTTCTTGAATGTTGTCACCTATAAATTTGAATCTGCAAATCTGACATTAATCCCTTCACAAGCGACGATAGTAGCTAGCGATCTATATGAAACTCTTAATTTCAGTCACAGAACTAAGTCGAACCCAATTCCTGACTGCTTCAATCTTTTGGGGATCTACCATTACCCCCTTCCCTTGAACTACATGTCCCAAAAATGCAACCGAAGTCAACCTAAATTCACACTTAGAAAATTTTGCACACCTATTTTGTTTTTTTTGTAATCACATGGATGCCAGTTTTTCTGATGTTTTTTACAGCATTAGATTTATTATAAGGTTTTATAGTCTATCCTTGATTGCTGAACACTAATTGGATTGCAGGGGTTAGTTCAGATTCGATTCGGTTTCTATAATGAGACCTGGGAAAAACAGAGGAGACAGGGCTGAGGTTCTGTCTCGCCCTGTCCCGCTCTGGCGGGGAATTTCCACTTTGGCGACCTCACGCTGGCGGAAAGCATCCCGCCCCAGTGGCTCAGACGGAAACAGTACCCATGCATTAAGTTTTTTTGGGGTTTTTCTCTTTTCTAAAGCTCCCAACGAGTTTTAGCTTTACTGAGCAATTTAGGATAATCATCTGAACTAGGATAATCATTGTCTACCTCGAGTCAATCCAACGATACACAATCCAACTCATTCTCATTAATTCAGCACCATAACCCACACATCCCCAAGATATACCCAGACACTCACGCGGTTATTACTCAAGCGCAAGACACGTCCAAATCTTTCTTACAAATCACCTCGTACATTATCTAGACCCTTGCATCAAACTTAGTCGTGATCTTCTTTTCACAACAAGTTTCACGATACTCAGCAGTCACAACTTGCATAGTTCCAATCAATTCACCCATCATATTGCACATATTAAAATTTAGACCCTCACTTATTGTGCACATGATCATATCATCACATCCAAGCAAATACAACTTCCACCTTCACAGTTAATTCAAGCAACAAGGAACACACATTCACAGTTTTCAAGTTACTACTCACAGGCAAGCCCAATTTCTAAATTAGTTTGTTCCATAGATGACCATTACCGGTCTCCCAGTACAAGAGCAAAATGTAAATTGATGCACACTGCAACTGGTCAAAAGATTATTTATCCAAGGCAGTGGATTCTTGTTCTTAATGGTGACCCTATTCAACTGTCGGTAGTCTATACACATCCTTTCTTGCTAGTAGTGGTGTTACCACTTTTATTGCTCTAGTTCGGACCATAGAGTGAATGATAAAAGATACCAATTTGTATAACCCAGATACCAATTGGATTCAAGTCATAGCACGAAGGAGTAGAAAGAAGCAAGTTTTTCCTCAGTCCTATAGCCTCTCAAAGAAAAGTACAAACGTCTTCATACCATTTCGCAAGACTCTACTAGAATCGTTTTGGTATAATAAAATCAACGAACCTAGCGTTCTGATACCAACTTTGTCATGACTCAGACCATCGTGATTGACACCCACAATAACCCTCCGGTGGGAGAACCATTACTACAACTCAACTAGCAACTTAACTAAAAACTAAGACATTTAAAAATACGGAAGTAGGTTTAAATGATAATAAAAATGGAGTCCCCATAAACTCCAAAGGTTTAAACAATTAACTAACCAAACTAATGCGGAAATTCAACCCTAAGAACCTAAAAGTCATTGTACCAAAACTCTACGAACCAAAAGTCTAAGAATAAGGGGTACAACCCCGAAACTAAACAAACACCTTTAACAAATAGTATGAGTACGAAGAGAGTGGACTTAAACAAGAAAGATATATGGTAGCCTGAAAGAACTAGCTCACCCTTGAATCCGGTCACGCTTAATAGTCACCTAGCTGAGGTCTATCAATAGCCGCCTAAAGATTCCTTGTACTCAACAAAGAACAAGCAAGAGTATCAGTACACAACCACAGTGTACTGGTAGGATCACACAACTATCCTAATAAGTGAAACACATGCAAGTAATCACAACATTATAAAACAAGCATATACCAAACATATACCATATTAGTCATCTTTTCAGGATCAATGTAGCATTCCACGTTCTCAATAATACACATTGATTATCATTTTAGAGCAACAATCAGTCTGTCAACCTCAATCACCATTAGCTATGAACGTAATTAAGTAGATACACAACACAAAACAATGGTCCTCTTACGGAACCCAATTAAACGGTCCTCTCATGGAACTCAAACCCAAACTGTTAGTGTACCAGTTCATGGTATCTGATCCAATGTTTATGCCAAAACATGGCAACCGATCCCATATTTATGCTGAAATGTGGCAACCAATCCCATATTTATGCTGAAATGTGGCAACCGATCCAAATTAGTATGTCAGAACGTAACACCGGACCCATTCAACAAACCACAATCACAATGTATATTCTCACAATCATACAACAAGAGGTGATTCATGGAATACAATTATTCAATTATCCTCATTTACGATTAGGGTGATCAATAATGCAACATTTGCATAAATACATGCATTATAATAAGCAATTACAAACATATATCATACCAACATGAAATCACAACCATCACCTACCTCAAATCCAAGCTTGAATCCCCTAGGGCACTTGAATCTTCCCTTTACGGATTCTTTCCGCTTGTTCTAGGTCTACAAACAATTAACATATGCAAGGATCAATAATCAAAGGTCTAATTATCCGGATTATAACAAACTCCATAACCCTAGACCAAACCCATGATCCCCATACCCATATTAGGCCTTTCTTCACCATAATTTCCATATCGAAACCCTTCCCCATCAATAATTACCCATTAGATTACATTCTACAGATCAAAAAATGGATTCGGGTAGTTAAAATCTTACCTTTAGCCTCAAGAATGGTGAAAAACTGTCAGAAAACCCCTGAGTTCGTTCCTTAGCTCTCAAGTTCGAAAATTGCAGAATAAAACATTTTTGGGGTTTATTTTCGACTTTAAGTCGCGTCTGCCCCGTCGTGGCGGCACTCACCCCGCTACAGTGGCCCCGCCCTGGCAGCAGAAATCCTGCCTCTGCACTTGCACAGAAACAATGAGCAAAATTAATAATTCCAAGACCCCATTTCACGACACTCAGAAACTACTCGTTCACGCTAAGATCAATTTCGAGAGTTCTACTTGCCCGAATTCAATTTCATAAAGTTGTACGAGTTCCTTAACGTCTTAGCTATCCATTCATGTAATCGCATTCCATATTTAACCTCTCATTTGTTACCAGATTTCCCTAGACCTCACTGACTTCGATTTTGTTCAAATCTGGACTAGGCTAGGAATTCTCAAGTTACTACCAAAAAGTTTTCCGACCCAAAATATTTTCCTATTGGCTTTTCCATAACGATGGAATCAGGTCGTTACAATTCCATTACTTTCTTCTTTCTTCTCTCAGTTGCTCTAACATGGCAAGGCAATTATCACTCAACATAAAGGATAAGAGATGGTTTATTGTCACATACTCACATTCATTAACAAAGAAGAGTTTGTATTATTAGGACGATAATGATGAAAAAAATTTATTTATTTTTATAAAATGATCTATATCCTAATCCAATACAAAGATAAGGACAAAGAAATTTGGGAGGCAATACGTCAAGACCCAAAAATACATTAGGCCATGAGAGAACCTACCATTTTCCGTAGGCGAATCTCATTCTTTTTTAGAAATCTACTTTAGATGATTAGAAAAAGGAGACTCAATCAAAACATTAATATAATAAAATTTCCATATTTCAAGTCAAACAAAGTGAAAATAAATGAAACCCCCAAGATCTAGTGTCACAAATTCAAGAACATCTAAGATTTCAAGTACAGGGTTTGAGACTACGAGATATCTTTAATGAAAACACAATAAAATAAAATAATGGGATCTAAAATCTAATGGTGCGAATCAAATGAGTAGTTCATCTTGAAATCTAGTCTATAAATTAAGTACTATGATGAATCAACTGTAATTATTCTCTGGTATTGAACCTACACATAAACGACAATAATCAAGATCACGTCTAATTTTGGATCGTGACACCTATATGTTTATTCCTTCCTATATGCTCTAGACACTACGTACTTCAATACATATTTAAATAAAATAATAATAATAGAAATACATGTGATATATATATTTTAGAAGTATAGATAGTTATGTTTCGGATGTTATTACTACTATGGGTGTGCAAAAATCAATTTAACTGATAAATCAAATCAATAAGAATACTATTGGTTTATCGAAATTGGGTTATTAATTCAGTTAATGATTTTTAAACGGTTTTGTAAAAAAAAACTATCACGTTATCGGTTTAGTTTCGAATTTGATGATTTTTGTTAATGGTTAACTAAATCGATAACCCAATGAAATTGTATTAAAATTATTATTTTACTCCCTCTGTTTCACAAAGAGTGACCTAGTTTGAATTGGCACGAAGTTTTAGAAAATAAATAAAAAATTTGAATCTTGTGGTCCTAAATTAAAGTTATGTCAAATGTACTAAATTGTCCTTCAATCTTGTGGCTTTAAACATGCCACGTGGAAAGCTGAAATCAAAATGTTACCAAAAAAGGAAAGAGGTCATTCTTTTTGAAACAGACTAAAAAGGAAAGGAGGTCATTCTTTTTAAAAAGGAGGTCATTCTTTTTAAAACGGAGGCAGTACTTATTATTATATAACAATGACTTTAACATTTTACCTATGTATCCTTTCTAAATTTTAGTATAACTTTTGGTTGGATGCAACACAAACTAAGATCGCTCCCTCTCTCCAATGAATATGCTACATGGGATTGTGTCACACCAAGGACAGTGCAAGGAACCTGCAGATGTTGAGGAAGTTTTAGCATTGCCAAATACTGAAAAAGGAATAGGGGACAAAGGAGAGAAAGATAAGGAAGAGGAACACAACAACAACAACATCAGTAAAGTAAGTAGGGATGCAGGGCATCTCCTAAAACTCTACCTAAAGCCAGAAAAGGTAAAAGTAAGGAGGAAAGTTCAATCAGTAGCATTCCAACAAGGATTCAGGCCAAAAGGGGGTGAAAGCAGTATCTCAATGACAATAAAAGCTTTGTTTTGGAATATTATATCAGTGAACACACAAAATGCTTTTCGTAGAGTTCAAATGTTAAACAGTCATCATAAGTTTGATATTATTGCTCTGATGAAACCATTTCAGGATTCTAGACATATTCAAAGATATAAAAGGAGGTTGGGGATGAGCTATGTGAATTATAATAGTAATGGTCAGATTTGGATTTTTATCAAAGATCATATTCAAGTGGGACTTATTTCAGACACTGAGCAACAACTCACCCTACATCTTACTTTGAAGGATGGTAATCAGGTGATTACAACAGTTGTTTATGCTAAATGTACTGCACGAAAGATTAAGACTTTGGGATGACATTTACTCCCTTAGCCATAAATTTTCATTACCTTGGATGGTGGGTGGAGACTTCAATGTAATAATGGGGGGAGAAGAGAAGATTAGAGGTTTACCTGTGTATCCTCAGGAATATGAAGATTTTTCCTTCAGTATTTATTTTTGTGATCTATTTGATGTCAACTTCTCTGGAAGTCCTTTTACTTGGTGGAATGGTAGATTAACTAAAGATTGCATTTTCAAAAGGCTAGATAGAGTAGTGGTGAATCAAAGGTTTTTAGAGTTGTATGGTGACACTAGTTTGCAGCATCTAGACAGAATAGGGTCATATCATGCTCCATTATTGTTAACTTGTGGGAGAAGCAGTCATACTTTTGCTAGACCTTTCAAGTTTTTGAAGTTCTGGACAGAAAGAAAAGACTTTAAAGAAGTGGTACAACAAAATTGGGTGTCTGAAGATGTGGATGATATATTTATTCAACTAAAGCTGAAGCAAAAAAGAACTAAGCATGCATTATCAAAGTGGAGCAAGGAGAAATTTGGAGACATATTTAATCAATTGGCCATTAGGGAGGAAATTGTGAGAGTGAAAGAAGAATACTTTGAAGAATGTCCATACCCAAAAATTAGAGCAATATTGCAACAAGCTCAAGCTGAACTAAAGCTATATATTCACTATGAGGAAGAGTATTGGAGGCAAAAGGCAAGGGTGCAATGGTTTCAGGAAAGAGATATAAAGACTAGATTCTATCATTGTTTGGTAAAAGGAAGAAGAAAAAAGTTGACTATTAACAGAATGTTGAAAGCAGATGGCTCTTGGGCTGTGGGGGATAAACAAGTTGCAGAAGAGGCAGTGAGCTTTTTTAAAGACCAATTCACTGGGGGAACTATTGATTCTGAAGCATTTTTGTTACAGTACATACAACCCCAAATAAAACAAGATGAAAATTATAGATTTATTGCATTACCTCTAGAGAATGAAATAAAAAAAGTGGTATTTGAGCTTAATGTTGATAGTGCTTGTGGTCCAGATGGGTTTATAGGTCACTTATATCAGACTTGTTGGGATATAGTTGAGCCAGATATTGTGAAGGTGGTTCATGTTTTTTTCAGGGTCATTCTTTGCCTAAGTCTATCACTCATACCAACCTGGTCCTAATACCTAAAAAGGATATCATTCAATCTTTTTCAGACCTTAGGCCAATTAGTTTGAGTAATTTTCTTAATAATATTATTTCCAGACTTCTTCATGATAGGTTGGAGAGGATCTTGCCAAAGCTAATTTCTCATAATCAGACAGGATTCGTGAAAGGAATAAATATCACTGAAAATATGTTATTGGCACAAGAAATAATCTCAGAGATCAGAAAGAGAGGGAAGCCTACTAATTGGTCATCAAATTGGATATGGTTAAAGCTTATGATAGGGTGGATTGGAAGTTTCTTATTAGAGTCTTAGAGAAAATGGGCTTTGACAACAAGATGTTGGATATGGTTTGGAGGTTGGTAGCCAATAATTGGTACTCTGTTCTGGTTAATGGTCAGGCTCATGATTTTTTTCATTCTACTAGAGGGGTAAAGCAAGAGGATCCCTTATCTCCTGCTCTTTTCATCTTGGCAGCAGAAGTGTTAACAAAGGCTCTTAATCATTTGTTTTACAACTATGCATTTAAGAGTTTTGGATTGCCCAAATGGAGTGATCAATTAAATCATCTTGCCTATGCAGATGATACCATCATATTTGCATATGCAAACAAAAGATATCTCCAATTAATAATGGAAACTTTTCAATTATATGAAGCCCAGTCAGGCCAACTTATTAATAAAGGGAAGAGTTTCTTTAACATGTTCAACAAGACTGCACATGCTGTTGTTCAAGAAGTGAAGGATACTACAGGGTTTACTAGAGGATGCTTTCCTTTGACTTATCTTGAATGTTCTATTGGGCATGCTAAAAAGAAGAAGGTCCATTTTTCAGAGCTAATTAAGAAGATTCAAAGCAAATAGCAGATTTGGAAGGGCAAATTGTTGTCTTTTGGAGGTAAAACAGTGTTGACTAATCATGTCTTACAAAATATTCCTATATACTTGTTATCTGCTATTTGTCCCCCAAAATGTGTTATTTATGATATTCATAGGATTTTTGCTAAATTCCTATGGAATTTCAAGGAGGTTGGAAAAGCTAAGCATTGGATTGTATGTCGAGGGTGGATAGGCTAAGCATTGGATTGCTTGGGATGACATATGTTTACCAAAGGAGGAAGGAGGGCTTAGTTTTAGATCTCTATTTGATGTTTCTAAGGCACTCTTTGCTAAATTATGGTGGAATTTTAGGACAACTAATACATTATGGTCTAACTTTATGTGGAACAAGTACTGTAAAAGATATAGCCCTCAAATGGTAGAATGGAGAGGGGGCTCTCAAGTATGGAAACTCATGCTACAAGCTAGAGATTTCATGGACCAAGAGATTTGGTGGGATCCCAAAGTTGGTCAGTGTAGTGTTTGGTTTGATAACTGGACACAATTGGGGGATTTACACTACTACTTGCCCATTGACCATGTTCATGGTCACATAGAAGATGTAAATCAACTAATGCTTGAGAAGGGATGGAATAACACTTTGTTAAATGAGATTGTTACCGAAGAAGTCAGTAATCACATTTGTATGAAGTTGGACAACATTCATAGATCTGATGATAGAGATAAGCCATGGTGGATGCCTACTAGTACAGGCAAATTTTATGTTGGCAGTGCTTGGAATCTAATAAAGGGAAGAAGAGATACGATTAAGAAGATAATTTTTATATGGGAGAAAGGGTTGCCTTTTAAAATCTCATTTTTAATATGGAGACTGTGGTATATGAGAATTCGTATTAGAGAGGTGCTGGTGAGAATGAGAGTTACTGATTCTGTCAAAAGTTGATTTGCAACACTAATGAAGAGGAGACATGTGATCACCTTTTTATTCATTGCCCTACAGCTTACAGTGTGTGGAAATTTTTTGCAGAAGCAGCAGGTATTTAAGGGTCAATGGTCAATGGTTCAATTCAGACAAGTGATAAATTTATGGTGGGAAGCTGATTGTGGAAGCAAGATGAAACCTTTGTTTCATGTTGTTCCTATCTTCATTATTTGGCAAATATGGAAGAGAAGAAACATTGTTAGGAATGGAGGAACTATATCTACACACACCATGATGGAGATTAACAATTATTTGTATCTCTTTGCCAAAAATAGATATCCATGGCTAAGAAATCTTCCTAACACATGGCCTTTGATAGTCAAGGTATTGGAGGAATATACTCCATTAATCTGTAGTAGAGTTGTTTATTGGGAGCATCCTCCCATGGGTAGATTCAAATGCAATACTGATGGCACCAGTAAAGGGAATCATGGGTCTGGTTCCACAGCCTTTTGTGTTCGAGATGAGGGAGGCAACCTAATATTTGTTGAAGCTAGAAATGTGGAAATATGTACTGCTGTTGTAGCAGAAGTGAAAGCTTTTAGAGCAAGATTGAAATATTGCTTAGAAAATGGCTTACTACCTTTAATCATGGAAACTGATTCATTGATTGTTAAAAAAGTATTGGATGGAGTGTGGGAAGTTCCATGGTCAATCTCAGTTGACATTCAATGTATAAAAAGATGGATGGTGAATGTAGAGGTGGAGGTGGAGCACATATTCAGGGAAGGAAACAACTTGGCTGATTTTCTAGCTAATCATGTTGCTCATTTTGCAAGTACAGATGTCAACCAATTTTATAACATACAGGAATTACCGCAACAGGAAAAGACAATAGTAGTAATGGAACAAAGAAAATCCCAAATTTACGGATTAGAAAGATACAAAATAAGGGATTTAATACACAGCCGGACAATTAATGACTAAGCAACAGAAAGGTCTCCGGTGATGCAAAATATGAGCTACTGCGACGGCGATAAAAATTTCACATGTTAAATGATTGTCGTTTATTTTTTAAAGCATTAAATAGAATAAAGCAGTTGAGTTGAAATTACCTCTTGGAGATGGATCTTCTCACAGTGGTATCAATTCTTCTGAATTCAATCTGTGTGAAGGGAAGGATTCAAGGGATGTGTTTCACTTTGGCTGCGTCTTGAATCAGATCGATGGCTCATGGCTTTAACATCCTAGAACCCATTGTGAGCTGAAGAAGTTTTCAAGGAGGTCGATTTCATGGCACTTGTGAGAGGTTAAGTGTCCAAGTGGAATTCACTCAAGCGCAATAATATTGGTTCAATGGAAATTGAAGCTTTTGGGGCCATTTTTGAGGAAGCTGATGAGGACAACTGAGGAAGAAGACATTGCGTAATGTCTGAAATTTGCTTCTGTTCTTTCCTTTTTTTGCTTTTTTTGTTCTTAGTTTGGTTGTTTGTTATTGGACCTAGGCCACTTTGGACCTGGGTCATTTCTTTTTAAATTTCAATAAAAGGGGCAACACCCAACATTTAAATTTGAAAAAAAAAAGAAAAAAAATCGCTCCCCCTTCATTGCGAGATCTTCTCTTTTCTTGACATAAATTAGTATTACCTTCTCTCTCAGTTTTATATTTGATTGACAAAAACGAACAATTAATGTTGTTTCATCAATTTGTTGATTGAGTCTTTAGAGGAAATTCGAATAATTATTTTCTTAAACAAAAATGATCAATGTAGAAGTACTTTGTGTTGGATTTTTACTTGCTGCTATTTCTACCTTTATATGAACATCGCATATATATGATCATAGGAATGTGTGACAAAGAATAAGAGTGATTACGTAATATTATCCTAAGTAAGCTAAATAAACTTAAGTTTCTTTTCAAGTTTTTTGAAATGTTTTGCATAACTAAAACGAGAAAAATAGAATATGAGATGAAAGAAGGTAAAATGATTAATCCAAATGAGCAGGATAAATAAAAACTAGAAAGCAAATAATATCATAGGGATAAATTTTTCAGTACAAAAGTTGAAAGTAGCAAACATTAGAGACTAATCATCCATGATATTAATATATAATTAAAAAAGGTCCCCAAATTAAAGTCAACCATCTTAAATATTAATTTTCTTCCAATGCAAGTAGAATATCTCCATAAATCCCAAATTTTGCTTCACTCCTCCAACGCTAAACCTAAATAAATCAAGAATAATTATTATGTTAGACAAGCATTTCACCATATATATTTTATATATAATCAATTAATTAAAAAAACAAAAACGAATTACTACTCCCTCTATTCAGACTTCAGAGTATAATGATCAAATTAACTAATTTTCAGTGTGTATTTGAATATAAATTTTGTATTTGCTTAGAAACATCTAAAATGTTATAAATTACACAAGTTAACAATTTAATATATTTAAAAAATGAGACTCAAATTCATTTAACTTGTAATAATAAAGACTAAACTGTCACGTAAAAGTAACAAATCAAATATAATCAAGAAACTGATTGGTAAATAAGGATAATAATAATAATAATAATTATTATAAAAAAAATCTTACATTGTTGTTGTTCTCAGCCAAGGTCCCATTTGTAGTATTTGGAATGTACCTGGCCCACTATATCAACAATTTTAATTATTAGATTATATTATATTGCTTGATATATTATTATATGTGCTACAAAAAATAATTAATACAGTAAACTTAATTTGTTTTTAAATAATTCTTTTAACTCACATTTTTAGCTGCTGCACTGAAAGCTTCCCGGTGTGGAATCTCTGGATGTGCTGCTTTAATACGCTGTATCTCATCCCTTTATAATAATCAAATAAATTAAGAATAATTTCTTTAATAAATAATCATGATTTTAGGACTTAACATATACTCCCATCGTGTTAAAAAAAATATCGTATTTTTTGTTTACGTGCTGCTTAAAAAAATATTGATTAGAAGAGGTATTTGACTATTTATAATCTCTTTTCTCTTATATATTTACTTTATTGATGTGCCAGAATTGTGGTGTTTGTAATTTTGAAAAACAATTACTATTAAGGATTAAATAGAAAAAAGAAATTATGTTTATCTTGAACTTCTAAAATGACAATTATTTTAGGAATTTTTTTTTTTAGTAAAAATGATAAATATTTTTGAGACGGAGGGAATATAATTTATGAGCATTTAAAAAAAAACTGAATGAAAAAAGAAAAGAAAAGGATGTTTTACTTCATGAACCGATTGTAAGCAGATGGTAGCCTGTGCTTCTTCTCAGGAGCTTCAAACATAGTAACAAAAAATAATATCATAATCAGTAATTTATATTATAAGCTAAACAGAGAGGTTGATTTTATCGATGATCACTTAATTTTTACTTTATTATAGTTAAAATCATTTTATTATATTTTGTAACAGAAAAAGAATATCACAAAAATTACGATATTAGTTTTTTTTTAAAATGAAAAAAATCACTCAACTTTACCTAAATATTATAGTAAGTCATTACAAGGAGATAAAAGATACAATTTATTATATGATATAAAACATTACTAAAAAAAACATAAAATTAGTTACGGAATTTGTTGATAATCTCCAATTAATTTATTGCTAAATAACTCTTAACTAATTAAATTTTCTTATAATTCGTTGCTAACCCATAACTAAATTAGATTAACATGAATATTTTGTTGTTCAACTGTGTAATTTTATCAATCGCTAATTTCTTATTTTCTAGTAGCTCCTAGGCCAAGTTGAGTAACTTGAAAAATAAATTGTTTAGTAAATTAATTGGTGTGCTTTTGGGGCAAAGTTCAATGACGAGAAATAATATAGTGACATTTTCAACTATATTTAAGTAAAGTTGAGTGATTCTTTATGTTACAAAATATAGTTTAAAAACTTGGGTATACAACAAAATAAAAATTTCAAGTGTTATGTATAAATTATTATAATCAACCCAACAAATAGACAAAAGGAAGACAAGTATGTATATATATATATATGTGCTTACGTTTTACAACAAAAGGTGCCTTTGGAGATGATGGTTCACTTGAAGATGAAGACTGGCCCTTCTTGAAATTGTTGAAGAAATCTTGATGCTTTGACAAAAAAAAAACAAAGATTTTTTTTTGAGAAAAATGAATAAAAATGGAAAGTGAACTAAATAAATTAATAATTAAAGTAATTTTAATAATAATTACCTGATGAATGGGTTGGTGATCAAAAAATTGTGGTTGAAGTGGAGGTCTACTGCTTAAAAAGGAAAGATTACCACAATGCCCACATTTCACTGTCACAGTATCCAACAACTTCTTGCATGGAATTCCCACCTATATATAGCCAAAAAAAAAAAAGCTTATAAATTATATGTATGGATAGTATAAAAAATAAAACTATATGTTAAAAGTTAAAAATACTTTTATATGTATATATAGTAGCTGCTGAATCAGCTTAGCCTTTCGTTGTATATTTTTAAATTCTAGTTTCGTCACTACCTACAACTAACCTCTACAACATGTTACTAATTTTATTTATTATGAGTATTTATCTTTTAAGTACTACTATTTTTTAAATGACTTGTTAGTATATTTATATTGTCAGTATATATATAGAATTTAAATCCAAAAAAAACACAAAATATTGACAATATGAGTGTGTTGCATTTGCACGTGTATTGTGTATATATGATGAAAAATAGAATACTGAAAAGTGAAGAATGAGAGAAATGATAGTCATATATAACTATAACTATGTTGGATATATAGCATGTGATTTGACAAAATAGATTTGTTATCTCTTATCTTATGCTATATATAATAAAAGTCAAATCATATATATAAGAAGGAAACAATCATAGTAACTTTCTATTGAACTTTCATGTCTTTCTATTCCATTGCCCTTTACTAGCAAAAAAGACTGATTCAACGAGATATGTCTATTAAATATAATAGTAATTGTACGTACCGCGAGAATAATGTTACAGAAGCTGCAACGGACATAGCAAAGATGTTCAGAAGGATCCATGGAGTTAATTTTATGATCAGCAGATTCCAATAAGTTGAGACAAGAGGAATTAGGAGAAGAGGAAGACATATATATAAGTAGGTAAGTATATATTTTTGGACTTTGAAGAGTATATATATATATATATAAATAGTTCAAAGATGAGAGTAAAATAGAAGGCAAAAGATACAGGGTTTTGGGGTTTGTATCCAGCTAGATTGATGCTTTTGGACTATCCCTTAAAAATAGATATTTATTTTTTACTCGTCAGTGTTAAATTGACATATTTTTTAAGAAATAATAAATATAGCGTCAATTTTATTAAACCATCATTTATATATATAGTCAATATTTTGGAAAAAGATTATAGTTTATAATAAGAATAAATTAGGAATTATAAATCATTTCTTGAGTTTTTAAACTATATAAGTAATAGGGAATATTTATTTTGTAATATAATGAACAAATAAAAGTGGATTGACGAAGAGAGTAATAATTTGAATTAACACCTAGCTTAAGAAAGAAATTAGAATGTGTAATCTTAAACTTGCTATATCATTTAGATGTTAAATTATATTTTTTTGAAATTCTTGAGCTTAAATACATCACACATTCATGTGACTATGAAAGCTTCTTATTAATAATTAATTGGAAAACTAAAATTAAATTACTTTTACATGTAAAAATATGTTAATTTTTTTCAATATATAATAATAAAAAATATATCACATAAATTAAACGCGGAAGTATTAGGATTATCACAAAAGAAACAGACCAAGAATATATATATATATATATATATATATATATATATAATTCTTCTAATGGTAAGGAGTAGGTCTTTTCAAAAATTGGTCCTACCATGGATAGTATCATATTTGTTTGAAACACAAAAAATAAATAGCATGCAATAATGTTTAATTAACTTGATAAAGATGAAGTGTACACATTGGTTTTGCAATTTAAAAAAAAAATTTATCCGCACTTAATATTTATATCAAGTCAATAAATACATAATATATGATAATGTCAAGAAGCATGATAATTCATGTGACAACATTATAATATGGAATTATATCTTTAGGTTATTCACCAAAGGTTCTTGGTATTATATGATGTGTTATGCTTGTGTCTGAATTAATGTCAGTGTCCTTGATTTAGGAAGAAAATGGCAATCTCTTGCTTATAGATGCTGATGGAGGTGTGGATAAAGCAATTTGACTTTTTAAATATAAATTAAATAGATTTTGAGAGAAAATGACAAAAATGATCTCTTATATTCGAGGGTAGATTCAAAATAGTTCATCAATTATGTCCTTGATCTTTTGAGTTTCTCAAAAGATTAATACTTTTATGTATCGAATTATGTCCGTTAAATTCGATAAAAAACTATGGAAAGAACTCATATTTAGAGCCTAGAAGTATACTTTTTGTAGTTTTTTAAAAATCTGATGCAACTTTTTGAGATGTAATTTGTGTTATTTTTTATAAAAATATATTTCTAATGTCTAATACAGTTTTTTATATTGATATTAGGATTTGATGTGATTTTCTTGATGTTTATAATTAAAATATTTGTTTTACTGTTTTCATCAAATTTAGTAAACACAAATTGCTAAATGTTTGATAGAGACTAAAATAATTAATTTTTGATACACTTAAAAGATCAAAATTATTCAGCGGATACTTAAAAAAAAACTATTTTAACCTACTCTCGAACATAAAGGACCATTTTACCACTTTTTAAATATAAACTAAATGAATTTATATGACAAGTATAAGCAAGCAACAATTGGTATTATGTAAACATAGAGTTGTGGTAGGATGGTTGAGATTTCTTCAATCTCAATTAGACGTCTTAATTTTAAGTCTCTGAGAATGAAAAAAAAATGTATAGAAAGCGCCTCTCCTAAAAATGAGCCTTATAATACCCAAATCAAATTTAGTTAAGCTGTAATGCATATATCGAACATCGAGGAGAAAAAAAATTCTCATTCTAACAAAAGGACATTTTGAATTTAGCTTGAAAGATAGGTAATTTAATCACAAGAAGACAATATATTGGATATGCAATAATTCTTGTAGTACTTCTCAGTTCTCTGATTCTTTGAATTTAATAAATTTCAATTGTCCCTTCAGATTTCAACAGATACTATTGCAGCATCTTTATGTAAAGCTTTTCCCTTTGCCACTCCTATCAAATAAAAGCTTATCTAATCAACCTATACTATATTTTGTTTCTTTTGATATTTAGGGCAAATAAATTTCCACAACGTCAAAGAAATTAATATTGTTGTGATTTTGGCTTTCTTATATATATTGATACATCAAGTTTGATATGGAGATTTACCTATTATTATAAGTCAATTTAATCTAATAACATTTATAATGCACAAAATTTAAACTCGAATCATAGTGGTTGACAAATCGTCAAAGAATAAGACTTCTTGATCAATTTTATAGGGTTATTATTTTCCAATCGAAGTTTCTTAAACACAAGGGTCCGGGCCGGGGTCACGCTATTTTATTTCATATTCCTTCTTAGCTTTGTTCATATTAATTTAGCAAGTTATCTTATCTAAATCATGTATTTTGGTTATCGCCTTTCCTTGAATCATGTCTACATATTTAATTGTACCATTTTAAGGGCAAACACTTTCAAAATTCATCCATCTCGTCTTGACATTTTTCTTCACTCAAATGGCATGTGATATTTACTAATTCAACTAATTCAAATTTGATTCGTTTTAAGCTCAATAAAAGAGAGAAAATACTCTAATTAAGAATTTTTCCAACAACCTAAATTGATTAAAGAGGAAGTTAATATATAGGAATACTATACGATAATTCCAAGGACGAATAAAGGGATCATATAAACAAACAAAAAGGAGAAGACATAAGTTAAATGAATGCACGAATGGATGATCAATTAAACAATGTTATGCTTATGCCTCTAATCATCACACTTGTTCCGTATTCATTTTGAAATTCGATTAATTCAAATTTGTGTAGAAAAGTCTCATTTTAGAATATAAACCGTTCCTTATTAAAAACAACTACATCCCTAAAGCTTTAACTAGAGACATATAATTTTTTTTTAAATAAAGAAATACTCCACTATGATCTTAGATAATTGGCATAATGCATAAATATGTCATTTAACTTGGTTTCATCTGGCATTTATGCTCTCCAACTTTGGGTGTGCACAAGTATGCACTTAAACTTAACTTGTATAAAGTTGAACAAGTAGACACATGTATGTGTCCTACGTGGCATATATAATACACGTAGGACACAAAATAGTCATTTAGGATGTGTGTGTCTATATATTCAACTTTATACAAACTTAAGTGTCTACTTATACACATCAAAAATTTGAACGCATATATATCAACTAAAGTTAAGTTAAAAGAACATATATTTATGTATTATGACTAGATAATTTATGCTTATGGATACCCTAATTACATCTACTAACCTTTTTTTTCATGTTTGTGGGTGCCATATTAAAGAAAGAAAGTTGAAAATGACCAGTGCTACAATCACAAGTCACTTTCATAGTGATCTTTTGAGGCAGCTTAGGAGAGGAAAGTTTGTGTCTTTTTATTGATGGGACTATTCAAGAGTTTGCTAAACAAGGAAACTACCTATTTCTACCCTTCATCCTCTACAACTTTCTTTCATAGTATAAACGACTTTCCCAAGGTGGCCCTCCCATATACATATAGAGCTTTTCCAAATGTCTCATGCATGCAAAATTAAAAATATCAATGTCCCTTTATGGCCACAAGATTCCCCCCATTTCTTCCTCGAACTTATTGCCAAAGAGTTTTAGGTAATAAACATTATAAAAGTAAATAATTTTTACACTAGTGAATCATCTTTTATCTATTGTAGTAGGTGAAGAATCTAATCAAACATATCGTTTGCAAGATTATTAAATTTGTTTCACTAGTTTAATAGTATGATCACAATTCACATGTATATAAACACAGATGGGGAGAAAGAACGATGTTGAACATAGGCAACTACACCGAAGAATCTATGAATCTTACCTTGTCACAAAATTGTTCACTTTTCGGAGAAGAAATTTTCACTAAAACTTTATAAAAGTTGTAGAAGAAAGATTCCTACTTATTTAACAGACATAAGACACCGATTCATAATGAGTCCTAACTATTATGACTTTTTCTTTTAATTCAAGTTAAATATATAACAAATACTACATATTTATTTATTATTTATTACATGAGTGGTCCGATATCATATTCCTTTAACAAATACGATATCTTGTTTTCAAGATTTCAGACTCTATATTTCAAGAAAACTTACTCATAAATATAATTTGAATGACTCGATAGAATAATAAACTATTTATATTTATATTATGTATATATAAAACTTAAACGCCAACAAAAGTACAAATGCCAAAGCCAATAAAGTTTTTAACTTTTTTCTCTTCCATCTCTTGTGTTTGTGATTGCCTTTGATTTTATATGGATTTGGACATAATCATTTGATGTAGGAGTACAATTTTTGCTTCCCTTTTATAGAAGCTTTGATTGGACTCGTCTGTCTCTTTAATTTGGGATTCATGCCTCCTTGGACTTTTCTTGTTACTCGTGGGTGTAAAAATCGAAGGATTCTTAACTCCAATTTATGTGGCCTGCCCAATCAAGTTGAGACAACAAATGGCCAAATGTATGTTTTCCGGAGCTACAATATTAGTTACAGATTTGAAAGAACTCAGTAGATTTGGTCAAAATTCACGAGCGTGTTTGGTTATGAAAATAAAAAAAATATATGTTCATTTTTATTTAAAACTTTCTAAGTTGAAGTTGGAACTGTGTTTGATCATACTTTTTACAAAGGATACTTAGCATGCGTTTGGATATGCGGCATGAGGTATGTGATCATGATTCAAATCTCAAATTCTCCTAAAAACGTGATTTGAGATTTCAAATCGTGATTTTAAAATGTAAAAGTTGACCCATAAGTTTATCTTTTTGTAAAAAAAAGGACTCGTCTTTTTTTATTTTGCAAGAAATAAATATTCATGTTCGGCGTGAAGTGGTTGTTTGTACCATGTGAAAGAATTATATTAAAGAATAATTATTCACTACTATTGTTGACTGATGGATCATTATTAAATTATTTGTATTTGAAAGTTTATTATCGAAATGCTTATTTATAAATATAAAAAATAACATGGTGATATATATGCAATTTATCAATGAAGCGTCTTATGATATTTCAATATCTTATTTATAAATTATGATTTGCTCATTTGGTGAGAGTATGAGAATTGAAAAACTTTGATAGTTTTCACAACTTCTGGCCTTTTCATGTTTATAAAAAAAAAACTAAAAATTTAAATTGTATGTCCAAACGGAACTTTAACTTCAAATCAATCTTATTTTAAATCAAGATTCATATAGTCCAAACAGACCCTTAAAGGTGTGTTTGTTATATATGGAGAAAAAAATCATGAAAAATAAATGAATTTCTTACTTATTTTCTAATATCTGATAAGGAATGAGGGTTTGGGTGGAAACGAGGAGGAGGTTTGAGAGTGTTGGATGCGTGGGGAGAGATAAATTTACTTGGAATGTTACATATTAAATTTGTTTCTCTCACTTTCATTAGAAAGATATTTTTTTTATTCTTAAGAAACTTGTTTATATCCAAAAAAAAAATGTTTGCCAAAAATAATTTTGACAAACTAAACATAGAAAAATTCTAAAACATTTTTCAAAAAAAAACTTCCTTACTACCAAACACACCACTAGAATTTGAATGTACATTTTCTAAATATGATTTATAACACCAAATTCTTAAAGGTGGTAAAATCACTCACCTTGATTAATTAACCTGAAACATTATATCCCCACATATGTGTTACTTCATACTATTACAAATATCGTACACTTTATTTGCAATTTTTGAAGGCATAATTGTGTTTGGTTATAGCTTCTGCAAAACAAATGTTTCATTATTTGAATTTACTTCACCAAAAAAATATAAAATATGATTTAAATATGAAATATAATATTTATTTTTATAAAAACAAAAAATAGGATAAATTGAAAAGTGAAATCAGGATTTTGCATGGCCCACCAACCCAAATTTTCAAATAAAGTCAAAGAAAATTGAAAAGAAAAAGTAAAAAAACTTTGAGTTTATCTATCTTTCATTAAGATTATGAAGCATCTATTGGGGAGTGTTTTGAAGGTCATTGAACTTACGGAGCAGTTCGCTCTTGTCTTATTAGAGAAAAATAAGGATCTGCATTTTGATT
The DNA here is from genome assembly GCA_029582685.1 of Solanum piurae. Lineage (NCBI taxonomy): Eukaryota > Viridiplantae > Streptophyta > Magnoliopsida > Solanales > Solanaceae > Solanum > Solanum piurae. The sequence continues at coordinate 29,670 of JAJOOO010004242.1, read as the reverse complement.
TGTTGAGTCTTTATTTTGTTTGACTTGTCTACTAAAGAAAATGCACAGAAACTCTGAAATTTGCAAAGTTGAAGTTGGCTCCTATTGGGAAGGTGCAGAAATATGTTGAAAAGCATGAGGCTTTGGTGTGTTCTCTAGATTCGATCAACCTCTTGTCAAAAAAACTCTTGCATATTGTGCGTTCCCATTTTCTTACGGCCGTATTGCCGTATTTTTTTTTGTATTTGATTGGCTTGTTACCCTTTTCTTTAATGTTTTCGCCACGCTTTGATTTTGTCATCTATAAAAACAATAGTAAACATATCATACTCACTCTGTATTTGTCCCAGAAAATTTATTCTTAATTTATTTAAATTGTAATTTGTTATTTCCAATTAGAAAATAATATTGATTCGTGTAGATTTATTTTTTAAATATAATTAAGCGTTCACACTCATGTAGATAGTTGGTTTTATTTTCCTTGCCTCCCATGGTTAAAGGGGTATTAGTTTCATGGTCACTTTGGATGAAAGGGGTGCTTATCTATTTTTCCTATTTTTAATATAATATTATAAAAAAATCATATATAAAACAAACTTACCGCTAAATATTATTTATGGTAAACTAATACTATGATTTTGTTTTACACTAATATCCAAAAGGTGGTATAGTCGAACTTCATTATAACGGTTATTTGTTATAAGGTATTTCACTATAACGGTTTGATTTATTTATTTTAATCTTCTATAAAAATATTGTACTTATAACGACAATGTCATTCATTTTAATAATATACTATTCAATAAATTATCTCTTTTAACAGTCTTACTTAAATATTGTGTAATAATTGTATGCGAAGTTCACCAGTTGATGAGTGGTAAATTTGCACTCATTTGAGGTCTATTTAGCTCAATAATTAGTGTCCTCAATGTCTAATTTTGTCTTGTTCTGATGATATTTTGATGATTTATAGCTATGAAGGCTAATGAACGTCAAGGCAAGGATGAATTGGAAGAATGGCCAAAAATGCAAAAAGAAGTGCAAACTATACATTGATGATCGTCAAATAAGAAAGGCAGATCGCCTAGCGAGCATGAACTCGCCTAAATGGAAAGTGCACAACACTTGGGTCTAGCGAGATAGGTCAGTGAACTCCAACTGAAAAGGCGACTCACCGAATCAGAAAAGCGACCTTGTTGATCATCACCAAAAATGACAGTGCAAGGAGGAAAATTTGAAGGCTCGAAAGGCAAACCAAGATGGTATTCAGTGATACATCGAATGTGAAAGGCATACTCAAACGATCCCACCAAAACACCTGAAGCCTAGAGCAAAAGAAGGCGAGATCAGCACAAGAGGTGATTCACCGAACGAGCTCGACGAGCCTGACTAATGTCGCCGAATGAAACGCGCATTGAGTTTTTGGGGAAAATTTTGGAACACTATAAATAGCTCAAATGAGAGAGAAATAAGTAGATTTTTTTATTACTCTTTTGAGGAGAGTTATGAATATTTTGGTAGAGAGAGAAACATTTTACTTTGTGAAGAACACTTTCTAGCTTTTGGGGTTTTCTTAACTTTGTTCTAGAATTTGATAAATTAAAGTTGAATTCAAAGTGGGTTTGCTTGTAATTGCTTAATTTCACGTTACCCATGGTTTCTTTCATGGAAGGTATATTTTCTTTGCTTTTTGTGATGGGTGGCTAAGACTTTGAGATCTAGGGGGTGCAATTATGGGGTTGGGTGTTGATTTAATATAGTGGGTATCGTGTTATACTCTATTTTATTATTATTTATACATGAATTTGATGGGTTAAGGTTGCAAATTTAATTCCTAGTTCCGATCTCCAGTCGATGCTAGAAAGAGATTGATTGGAGTGGGTAATTAGTCCAATACTAGCAACTTAGGTCTGATGTCTATAACTTGCTTGAAAATAGAAACTATGGGTCGGATCTATTTGCCCTATTTCTACATCGAAAGAGAGAATAGAGTAAGGTATTGGGTTGATAAGATTGGCATATAGATGAGACCGAAAGGAGATTCTATGCATAGATGTTTTGAGATCGAAAGATGATTAGCGTCATTGAAATGACCTAGCCTATCCATGAATGTTCATCACTATAGAGCAGCACAATTACCCATGTGTGCTATCGATTTCCGATCCCCGCACCCATAGATTACTTGTTAACTCTTGAATTCTCCTTAAATTAAGTTTAATTGTGACAATTGATAACCAAATCTTCTTATTAAATTGGTGGAATCATCCACCCACTTGTTCTTACTATTACAAATTATCCAAATTTCTTGATAAGAATTATTTACGATATACCATTCCATGTGAGATTCGACCCCGACTCTTCGTTGGATTTTAATTAACTACGATCGATGTCCCTTTTAATTGATTTTAAAGAAGACATTTGAGTGTAATCACCAGTTCACCTAAAGAAATCTCATTTATCTAAGTAGAGTTTTTTCTATCTAAACTAAAGCGGTCGACTTCGTCCATTTGCTACGTATTTGTTAGGTTACAAAATGATAAGTGACAATGATCATTTTCATTATTTCCATTTTGGTGGAAAAATTGCTTAAAAATTCTCAAATTTTATTTATTAAATTGAATTTGTTCATAACATTATTTTTAAACCTAAAATTATCTCTACGCTCAAAAGCAACTATATAAGAAACAAAAAGAAAGGGCATGAGAAAGAAAAATGAAATAATTTGTTAGAGAACAATTTTGAAGATCAAAATTGATCTACCGCAAATGTAAATTATTTTGAAAAAATAATATATATCAAAATATTCAAAATATCGAGAAGAGATCATCTCTGAAATTTGGGAGTGTTTAGAAAAGATTTGATCTGGTCGTGATTGAAAAAAAAATTAGCTTATTTTTTGGTAATAAAGTCGGTTTATATACCAAAGTAGTCAATTCACTACATAATACATGGGTGTTGGACATAGTCCCAACATACCAGAAAATGCATCATAAAGCTAAACAACTACTATATAGTAGTTATGGGTCAAGGATAGAAGTTAAGTTTCGCGATACGGGTTGTCAGCTTGGACTTCAAACTACCTCGCATTACCACCATCTGTATAATTAGTCTTGCAAGTCCTACATCGCTCCTCTTCTTGGCCTGGAAAACTCGATTGTTTCTCTCTTGCCAAATCATATATACAGCACTAGCGCCAGTGGTCCTGAACAGCTCCGCATGAGCATTCTTCCCATTAGCATGGGTCACCATCCATTGTAATTCCTCAGTCTATTTCATAGCAATTGGATTATAGTCTTGCCAACACAATAGTTTTCTCCAAATGGCAGCAGAAAATGAGCATTTGAAAAATTGATGGTTAGTGGATTCCTCTTTAGCTTCACACAACGAACAAATATTCCTATCAATCATCTTCCACTTCAACTACATATCTCGAGTGTATAGTCTGTTGAGAATTGCTACGTAGAATATGAAAATTCATTTAGGTGCACCAGAATTATTACACACAAGTATTCGCCAATGGACTTTCTGAATCGTACCTCTGAGCCTTGTATAGACTTGCTTTATAGAGAAGTGTGGTGATCTTTGTATGTGTTCATAGTCTAACCCAGCTTTCTCTATCGCCTGTGAAGCTTTAAATATCTTCTTAAGCATCCATGAGGCCTGGTTTGGCCAACAGTCCCAAATATGATGTCCCTTGATATTATATATATGTACCCATTTAACCCACAACTTTTCCCCTTTTTTTGCACAAATTCCACAGCATCTTGCAAATTACAGCCTTATTCCACGTTTGAATATGTAGCATATTAAGCCCTCTTGATATCCTAGGCATACAAAGTTGATCCCACGAGACCATAGCTTTCTTAGAGGTGTCACTACCACATGTCCATAAAAACGTTCGACACATTGAATCTATCACTTTGATCACCTTTTTGGTAGCACAAACATTTGAGGCCAGAATGTATGAATGGAAAATAGCACCGACTTGATCAGTTGGAGCTGTCCAGCATAACTCAAAAACTTAGGTGTCGAGTGATTAATTATGCTTAGCATTGTATCAATCAAAGGTATACATTGAATTTCTGATATTCTCTTAGTACTTAAAGGAAATCCAAGGTATCTGAATGGTAGCGAACCTTCTGTGAATTGTAGCCTGATCAATATATTTTGTTTTGTGTCTTAGTTCATTCCCCCAAAGTAAGCACAACTTTTAGCTTTGTTCTCAACTAGTCCAGAAGCTGCTGAAAACTCCATAAAATAGTCATACAACTTCATAATAGAAATTTCATCCCCTCTACAAAAGAGTAACAAATCATTCGTGAAGCTCAACTGGATAATTTTCATATTTCCACACCTAGGATGAAAGTTGAAATCAAGGTCACATTCAAGCCCTTTAAGTAATCTATTAAGATACTCCATACAAATCATAAACAAGTAGGGAGAAAGAGGATCGCCTTGTCGAATGCCTTTCTTTGCAGGGAATACCTTATATAATTTTCCATTGATGGTAATGACATAAGAAACAGTATTCATGATCCAATATTGAACAAAAATAGCAGGAAAATTTAAGATATACAAGATTTGTTCTGGAAATGACCATTCCACTGAATCATATGCCTTTTGCATATCAATCTTAAGCATACATCTAGGAGAGATTCCTTTCCTAGTGTATCCTTTAACCAACTCATGGCTTAGTATGATGTTATTATTGATGAGTCTACTAGGGATAAATGCAACCTGAGAATTCTCCACTATATGTTCCATCACATCTTGAAGTCTCTTAGTGAGAATCTTCAAAATAATCATATAAAGGACAGTGCAACATGAGATAGGCCTGAACTGCTTCACATTGGTGGGATTCTTTACCTTAGGTATTAATGTCACACTAGTGCAATAGATCTCCCTAGGCATAATCTTCGTGTTAAAAAACCCAATCACTGCATGTGTCACATCGTTACCAATAACAGGCCAAGCCTTTTGGAAGAACTAGGCATTAAACCCATCTCGAACCATCCCTGGCCAATAAAGCATGATGCACCTCTTCAACAGTTATAGGTTTGATAAGGCTTAATTGTGTGTCGTGATCCAATATATATCCTTGTTGCATGACTTGGGGATGTATGGAAGACACTGAGTTTGCGCAAGAACCCAACAACCCTTTATAGAATCTGCAAATTTCCTTGTTTATATCATTATCAGTATGCAACAGTTTCCCCCTGTCAGTAGTGAGTCCAGTGATCTTATTTTGGGCACTCCGACTTCTCATGGAGGCAAAAAAAAATACGCAGAGTTAGAGTCCCCTAGTTTTAGCCATTGTACTCTAGACTTTTTTATAAGTGCTTATGTTCCTAGATATTTTGATGATCTCCTCACAAGTGCAGGGACCTGGTCCTCTGCAGAGTATGAATACTCTAGTGGTCAAAGTGCTGACCAACTATAAAGTTGTTTGTGTCAGGAAGTTGGTGACGCTGCAGAGTACTTCACCAATCAGAAGCGACGAGGTTGTTTGTACGTTGGATAATAATTCCTCATGATATATATTCAATAACAAACAACAACATTATTCATTCATTCAAAAAGAGAGATATTTCAAGCTTCAAAACAGCAGGGACCTGATCGATTGCTTCAAGTGCTTCATGTACCAGCTGTTACTTTGTTTGCTTGTAATTGTGTTTATATTGTAGGATTCGTTTCACTTGTGAAAGAAACGTTTCAATCTTATATGAATCATTGTAAGAACTAGGTTAAGGGTAGCTTAGTTTCTTACTCTAAAGTATATATTAATCGGTTAGGATTAGTATAGTGGGCAGTGTTGTATCTGCTTTGGCTCAGCTAAGTGATAAGAGGTATTGCTTAGTGTGGAGATTAGCAGGCTAATCTCATTTTGTAAACTGGCTTTTACTTTTGCTTGGAGAAGATTAGTGGAAGCAGTTTGAAAAGTCCTGTTGAGAACAGGTCGTGGTTTTACTCCCTTGAGCAAGGAGGTTTCCACGTAAAGTTGATTGTCAATCTTTACTTTCAGTATTTGTTCTTTACTGATTATTACTGTAACTGTGTTAAGGACCTGGTCTCATCTACATAGGTGGACACATATATTCCAACAAATGGTATCAGAGCTTGACTTTTCAATTTAGTTAACACCAAGAAAAGAAAAGATCCAAAAGAAATGACTGTTCCACCCAATATGGAGGAAGGTCAGTCTTCTACCAGGCCACCTCATTTTAGTGGACAATACTATGGATGGTGGAAGAATCAAATACATGACTACATCAATGCTAAGGATACTGAGCTGTGGGACATTATTCTTGATGGACCATATATTCCTACAAAGAAGGTGAAGGATGGGAGAGCTCACCACTACAATTGTCAAAACCAGAAAAGAGTACAATGAAGCAGATAGAAAGAAGATAGAAAAGAACTACAAAGCAAAGAAGATTCTGGTGTGTGGAATTGGAGCAGACGAATACAACAGAATCTCTACTTATAAGACTGCCAAGGAGATATGGGACTGTCTTCAAATAGCCCATGAGGGAACACAACGAGTAAAAGAGTCTAAGGTCGATATGCTTACGACTCAGTACGAGAACTTCTGCATGAAGGAAGGTGAAACTATCTTTGAGATGAACTCAAGATTCATCTCCATAACCAACGAACTTAGATGTTTGGGTGAGCCTATTCCTGTAAGCAAACAAGTTCGAAAGATTCTCAAGGTGCTTCCCAAGTCTTGGGAAAGCAAATTGGATGCCATAACAGAAGCCAAAGATCTAATGACTCTTCCCATGTATGAACTGATCGGAAATCTTCAGACCTATGAGCTGAACAAGAAATAGGGTACGACCGTGAAGGAAAGAAAGAAGAAGAAATATGTTGCCTTGAAGACATCTCAAAATGATGTGACTAAAGAGGAGGATGAGATGGTGTATGTCATTAGAAGATTTCAAAAGATCATAAAGAAGCACGGGGGTTTCCAAAAGAAAGTTCCGACCAGCAGAACCGCTACTGCAAATGATCAATGCCATAAATGTGGCAAGCCTGGTCACTTCATGAGGGATTGTCCCAGTCAAAAGCAAGAAACTCATGACACCAGACCTCGTAAGAGGGACCTGGTCCCAGAACATGCTCGAAGGAAGGCACATGCTGATCAGCTGGTGAGAAAAGCCTTTGATGTTTGAGGAAATGATTCAAGTGAATCATAAGAAGATGCAGAAAGTCTTGAGGATGTTTCACTGATGGCTATTGAAGATGATGAAAGCGTTTTCAACTCCATTTTCTCCTTGATGGCAAAATCTGATGATGAAGAGGATTTAGACGAGGTAACTCTCTTTGATCTTAAGGATGATCTAGATAATCTTCCTGTTAAAAAAATGAGGAAACTTGCTGCTCTGCTTATTGACTCTGTTGATGAATGAACCACTGAAAACTTAATGTTGAATGAAAAATTAAGTTTGTGTGAGGATGGGAACTTTGCTCTCATATCTCAAGTTTCTGAAATGAGTGTAAGGATAGGTACTCTAGAAACCAACATCATAATACCTGAGGAGGACCCTGGTACCTGAGTAGGTGGAAAGAGAAAGCTTAGCATTTTTTAGGAAGAACTGGAAGAAAAGTTTAAAATTTCTGAGTCTAAGCTAGTTGCTTCTCTTGAAATTATTCCCAACTAAGAAAGGATCTAAGTAGGGTCAAGGAGGAGTTAAGCCACTCTCTAAAGTGGACTGATTCCTCTAAGATACTCTCTAACCTGTCTAATCAGAGTTTTAATGGAAAGAAAGGGTTGGGATGCAGACCGATAGAACCTCCCTATAATCCGCATAGCAAATATGTGTCTGTATTTGATAACCTATTGTGCACCCACTGTGGTCGTAATGGTCATCTAAAAGAAAAGTGTGAGACTCTGAGAAAAGCAAAAGAAAAGCATGTGAAATTTGTCAGATCTGAAAATAATGACAAAAGGGAAGACAAGGGACCTAGTCCCCGTTATCACTTCAATAAGAATACTTTGCCCCCGTGGACAGGAAGGTTTCTTATCAAGCCCTTTGATAGTTATTGGGAATTCCGTCTGAAGTGGGTTTCTAAATCTAATAAATGATTCTTATGCAGAAGAGAGGAAGGAGTCAGTGCTGGTACATGGATAGTGGATGCTCAAGGCACATGACTAGAGACATTTCAAACTTCCTCTCTTTGAAAGCACACCAAGGATGTGGTGTGTTGTTTGGTGGTGGAAAGAAGGGTTATATCCTTGGTATTGGCAGGATAGGGAGGTCTGATGATAATTTGATAAATAATGTACACTATGTGGAGGGTCTAAGATACAATCATTTGAGTATTTCACATATTTGTGACAAAGGAAATGAAGTCAAGTTTATGGCCGACAAATGTTTAGTTACAAACTGCATTACCAAAAGAGTTGTCATGTCGGCTACTAGAGTCAAAAATATGTATGTTGCAGATCTGGACTCTATTGAGGGAGACGATTTGTCCTGTTTAAGTGCTCAAACTGATGATGCAGATCTATGGCATCGACGACTGGGTCATGTGAGTACTTCTCTGTTGAACAAACTTGTTACAGAGGACCTGGTCCATGGATTACCAAAGCTGAAGTTTTCAAATGAGAAAGTCTGTCATGCTTGTGCTAAAGAGAAACAAACTAAGTCATCTTTCAAAGCCAAGAAGGGAGTCATAACTACGAGACCTCTGGAGCTGCTCCACATGGACTTATGTAGACCTATCAGAATCCAAAGCAGAGGAGGTAAGAAATATATTCTTGTCATTGTTGATGATTTTTTCAGGTTTACTTGGAACATGTTCCTGCGGATGAAAGATGAGACAGCTGGACAACTGATCATCTTTGCCAAAGCCATCCAATTGAAGATAAATTGCAAGATAGCTAGTATCATATCTGATTATGGTACAGAGTTTGAGAACTCTCTACTTGAAGGGTTTTGTGCAGAAAATAGAATCAACCACAACTTCTCATCACCAAGAACCCCTCAACAAAATGGAGTTGTTGAAAGAAAGAACAGAACTCTGGTGGAGATTGCTAGAACTATGCCGATTGATTTAGGACTTGTAATGAATTTCTGGGCTGAAGCAGTTAATACAGCATGCTATGTGACAAACATGTGTCTTATTAGATTTGTCATCAAGAAAACACCCTATGAGCTATTAAATAACAAAAATCCTTTAATTGCACATCTTAAACCATTTGGGTGCAAATGTTTTATGTTGAATAATGGAAAGAATGATTTAGGCAAGTTTGATGCCAGGAGTGATGAGGGTGTATTTGTTGGGTATTCATCTACAAGTAAGGCGTACAGGGTGTTTAACAAAAGAACTCTTTGTTTAGAGGAAAGCATGCACGTCAAGTTTGATGAATCTGGTGCAAAGAATGAGAACAATGAGGACTACGAGTTTGAGGAGCTGACGAACAAACAACTGGTTGAACAGGGTACAAAATAAAAGTTTGTAGAACACTCAGGAGGACCTGGTCCCTCAGATTCATCACAGGAAATATTGTCTCAAAAACTCAAAGAAGATGAAGCTGACTCTGATGCTGACAGAGAAGAAGAGATTACCAGAAAATCCGGTTGGAAGCATCAATCTTCGCATCCACTGGACAATCTCATCTTTCCACTTGACTCAAGAATTCAAACTAGATCTAAATCAAGAAATCTAGTTGCATTTTTAGCTTTCATATCATCCATTGAACCCAATAACATCAAAGAAACTTTGCAGGATGTAGATTGGATAACTTCAATGCAAGAGGAACTTCATCAGTTTGATAGAAGCAAGGTGTGGCACCTGGTCCTCAGACCAATCGACAGAACCATTATTGGGACCAGATAGGTCTTCAGAAACAAACTTGATGAATATGGAACCATTACTAGAAATAAATCAAGGCTTGTGGTGCAAGGTTACAACCAAGAAGAAGGGATTGATTATGATGAGACCTTTGCTCCTGTAGCTAGAATGGAAGCCATTAGAATCTTGATAGCATTTGCTGCTCACATGGAGTTCAAGTTGTTTCAAATGGATGTCAAGAGTGCTTTCTTGAATGGGAATCTGAAGGAAAAAGTATATGTTAAGCAGCCTCTAGGCTTTGAAGATGGAGACCTGCCCAATCATGTTCTGAAACTGGATAAAGTTTTGTATGGGTTAAAGCAAGCTCCCAGAGCTTGGTATGAACGCTTGTCAAAGTTTCTGCTGGCCAATGGGTTCAAGAGAGGTAAAATTGATGATACCCTATTCTTAAAATCCAGAGGTAAGGAATTGTTGATTGTGCAGGTATATGTGGATGATATCATATTTAGAGCCACTTCAGATTCACTTTGCAAAGAGTTTACTGATTTGATGAGTAGTGAGTTCGAAATGAGCATAATGGGGGAACTCACATTCTTCCTAGGCTTACAGATCAAATAGTCCTCTCAAGGCACTTCAATATGCCAAGAGAAGTACATAAAAGAGCTACTCAATAAATTCAATCTGCTCGAAGCAAAGGTGTTGGATACTCCCATGAGCACATATGTGAAACTTGATGTAGGTGAAGATGGCGTGAAGGTAAATCAAACCATGTACAGGGGAATCATAGGATCACTTATATACCTCACTGCAAGTAGGCGATACATAGTGTTCAACGTAGGGATGTGTGCAAGGTTTCAAGCAGCACCAAAGGAGTCTCACCTGAAAGCAGCCAAACGTATCCTGAGATACTTGAAGGGAACACGTGACCTGGTCCTCTTCTACTCTATTGGTGACTCCTTTGATCTTATAGGTTATGCTGATGCTGATTATGCAGGTTTTCTGCTTGATCGAAAAAAGCACATCAGGCATGGCATACTTTCTGGGATCAGCTTTGATTTCATGGGGAACAAAGAAGCAGAATTCCGCGGTATTGTCTACTGCAGTGGCAGAGTATGTGGCGGCTGCATCTTGTTGTGAACAACTACTGTGGATTAAGCAGCAACTGGAAGATTTTGGTGTGCTCACAGACACTATTCCTCTCATATGTGATAACACTAGTGCCATGAACATGGCCAAAATTCATGTCCAGCACAAGAGGACCAAGCACATAGATGTGAGGCATCACTTTCTAAGAGACAATGTTGAAAAGCAAAATGTGGTGATGAGGTTCTGCAAAACTGAAGATCAGCAAGCTGGCATCTTCACAAAGCTACTAAGTAAAGAATCCTTCATAAAAAAACAGGATGAGGCTAGGGATGCACAAAATTACCTAACTCATTAACACAATTTGCACAAAAATCTTTCTTATTGATTATGTTAAGGAGGGAAGGTATCTATACTTGTTTTAATGCTCGTTATAAAAGAATTCACTTGTGGTACCTTAATGCAGGTATACACTCATGGTGTGTGTTGGAATGTATGCGTCCACCGATGTAGATGGGACCAGGTCCTCAACACAGTTATAATAATAGACAGAAAAGAACAAATGTTGAAAGTAAAGATAGACAATCAACTTTACGTGGAAACCTCCTTGCTCAAGGGAGTAAAACCACGACATGTTCTCAACAGGACTTTTCAAACTGCTTCCACTAATCTTCTTCAAGCAAAAGTAAAAGCCAGTTTACAAAATGAGATTAGCCTGCTAACCTCGACACTAAGCAATATCTCTTATCACTTAGCTGAGCCAGAGAAGATACAACACTACCCATTATACTAATCCTAACCGATTAATATAGACTTTAGAGTAAGAAACTAAGTTACCCTTAACCTAGTTCTTACAATGATTCACACAAACTTGAAACATTTCTATCGCAAGCGAAACGATTCCTATAATATAAGCACGATTACAAGCAAACAAAGTAACAGCTGGTACAAGAAGCACTTGAAGTAATTGATCAGGTCCCTACTGTTTTGAAGCTTGAAATATCTCTCTTTTGAATGAATAAGTGATTTCTTGTTTGTAATGTGGAATATATTGGACAAGAAGAATTATTGTCCAATGTACAAGCAACCTCCTCGCTTCTGATTGCAGTACTTCACCAACTTTCTAACGCGGACAGCTTTTACAGTTGTACAACACTTTGACAACTAGACGAGTATTCATACTCTGCAGAGGACCAGGTCCCTGCACTTGTGAGAAGATCATCAAAACATCTAGGAACATAAGCACTTATCAATTTCCCCCTTTTTGATGATGACTTACAACCTGCATAACTCATCACGTGAGTGAGCAAACATCCATTCAAATACATAATGAATTCTCCCTTTGTTAGTGCACCAGTAACATAGTTCCCCCTTAGTTCAATGCCCCTAACAACCATAGTTCACAGTTCCCCCTTAGTTCAATACCTCTAACAACCACAGTTCCCCCTTAGTTCAGTGCCTCTATTCCACAGCCAAATTTACAACAAAACTTCCCCTTTTTGACATCATTGAAAAGGTGAAGCAGTAAACATATTCATGTTAAATGAATATGTTTACTGCAAGGCAATAAAGAATTCAGGGCCTTGGGCCACACAGAACATGTGTATGTAAGCATAAAGAGAATATTAAACCACACATGAACAGGGCAGAAACATAAATAGCATTAGACCACAAATACTGACCACTGTAAATTGTCAAAGCAAAAAGCCACGATATTTTGGGTTACAGGAGTAAACAGATGAGAAACTCAGGACAACTAAGACACATTTAGGATGGAGGGGGAAGGGGATTGAGGATGCGCATAAACAGAGACATACGTTCATTTGCATCCGCATGAGCCTTGATAAGCTGCCTGTTGAGAGCGTTAACTTCCTCACTAAGTGAGGCATTAGTCTTCAGTGGCCTTTCATTTTCATCCCTCAACTTTTGCAACACCTGCTCATTTCTATCACTGGTACCAGGTCCCCTCGAAACTGCCTTCTGTAATTCAAACTTCAGTGTAGCGATTTCAATCTCCTTGTTAGTCAGAATCTCAGTAAGATCAATCACTTCCCGTTTAAGAGCAGCCTGCTACTCTAGAACATCTACCACTTGAGATCTGCCCCTAGTTTTTCCTTCAACACACTCACATTCCATCATAATGGCAGGGAGGTTGATCTCCTCAAATTCATCAAGCTTCTCCATGAGAAAAAGGTCAGCAACAAATGCCAATGTTCTTTTTTTTTCAGTTCTGGGGACCAACACTTTGGTGATGAACTCGAAAAGCAACTGATATTCCCCTTTGAGAAACCCTTTTGGTAACCCTGCTCTTTTGACATCTCCACGTTTTGTGGCAAGTTTAGTGAAGTCACTGGATGGTTTACAACCTTCAAACGTTCAAATTCCTTCCACATGAACTCCTAAAATGATCCTTAAAATATCTTCATTCAGACATATTTCGACATCCCTGATAGTCGTGATTCCACCATCTTCCAAAAGTTCTATTTTGTAGAAAAATGCATGCACCCCAGGTTCGTGCTAGTACAGAACTGGTGTTTCGAAGAGATGGTTCCATCCTTGAATGGAGACAGCATCAAGGAAATTTGACATGCCAAATTTCATTAGAATGTCAGGGTCAAAGACTCTACCATTTAAAACATTTTGGTTCTCCATTGCCGTTATCCGCTCCTCTCTTGTCATTTCCTTTTCTTTACTTTATTTTTGAACACTAGGACATGGTCCCTTTACGAGTTTTAATTTTTCAGTCCTCTGTTTTCTAACTTTCTCCCTTTTCACAGGAGATTTCTTTGCAGCCTTCTGGAGTAGGAAAGGAGAAGTTGAATGAACTAGGGTTTTCAACTTCTTGGTAGATAGGGATCTTTGAAGAAGATTCAGAGTTAGACATTTGGGGGAAGAAGGGAGACACTTGAAGAAAAGTTAGTGAACCAGAAAAAGGAATACTTGAAGAGATTTGAAGAATTTGATTCACTAAAACTAGTTTTAAATAGAACCAAAAGGGTATCGGGTCCCCTATAGTAGCGACCTTTGGTTTTTAAAGTGAAAAAACATTTAAAACTGACGCGATGAATGGGCGAAGGACACGTGGCAGTGATGTTGACAGTTAGACAGTGTAGTATAAGTGATATCAACCTTATGAGGACCAGGTCCTCGTTTCAATCTGCAACCCTGCCTAGTGTGATTAAATCATCCCTTCTGCTTGACACACCATGAGTGTATACCTGCATTAAGGTACAAAAAGTGAATTCTTTTATGACCAACATTGAAACAAGTATAGATACCTGCCCTTCTTAACATAGTCAGGAGCTTTGTGCAAATTGTTAGGGGATCATGTGATTTTGTGCATCCCCAGCCTCATCCGGTTCTTAATGAAGGATTCTTTACGCAGTGCCTTTATAAAGATGTCAGCCAACTGATCTTCAGTTTTACAAAACTTCATCACCACATTTTGCTTTTCAACGTTGTCTCTTAGAAAGTGATGCCTCACATCTATGTGCTTTGTCCTCTTGTGCTGGACAGGATTTTTGGCCATGTTCATGGAACTAGTGTTATCACAAATGAGAGGAATAGTGTCTGTGAGTACACTAAAATCTTCCAGTTGTTGCTTAATCCACAGTAGTTGTGCACCGCATGAAGCAGTAGCCACATACTCTGTAGACAATGCCACAGAATTTTGCTTCTTTGTTCCCCATGAAATTAAAGTTGATCCTAAGAAGTGTGCCATGCTTGATGTGATTTTTCGATCAACCAGAAAACCTGCATAATCAGCATCAGTATAACCTATAAGATCAAAAGAATCACCAGTAGGGTAGAAGAGGACTAGGTCCTGAGTTCCCTTCAAGTATCTCAGGCTATGTTTGGCTGCCTTCAGGTGAGATTCCTTTGGTGCTTCTTGAAACCTTGCACACATCCTTACGATGAACACTATATCTGGCCTGCTTGCAGTAAGGTACAGAATTGACCCAATGATTCACCTGTGCATGGTCTGATTTACCTCTACACCATCTTCATCAATATCAAGTTTCACACTTGTGCTCATATGAGTGTCCAACACCTTTGCTTCGAGTAGATTGAATTTCTTGAGCAACTCTTTGATGTACTTATCTTGGCATATTGAAGTACCTTGAGAGGACTGTTTGATATACAAGCCTAGAAAGAACGTTAGTTCCCCCCATCATGCTCATTTCAAACTCACTACTCATCAAATCAGCAAACTATTTGCACAGTGAGTCTGAAGTGGCTCCAAATATGATATCATCCACATATACCTGCACAATTAACAATTCCTTACCTCTGGATTTTAAGAACAAGGTATTATCAATTTTACCTCTCTTGAACCCATTGGTGAGGAGAAACTTTGACAGGCGTTCATACCAAGCTCTGGGAGCCTGTTTTAACCCATACAAAGCCTTGTCCAATTTCAGCAAATGATTGGGCAGGTCTGCATCTTCAAAGCCTGGGAGCTACTTAACATATACTTCTTCCTTCAGATTCCCATTCAAGAAAGAACTCTTGACATCCATTTGAAACAGTTGAATTATATGTGAGCGGCAAATGCTATTAAGATCCTGATGGCTTCCATTCTGGCTACAGGAGCAAAGGTCTCATCATAATCAGTTCCCTGTTCTTGGTTGTAACCTTGTACCACCAGTCTTGACTTATTTCTAGTAATGATCCGATGCTCATCAAGTTTGTTTCTGAAGACCCATCTGATCCAAATAGTGGTTCTGTCAAGTGGTCTAGGGACCAGGTGCTACACCTTGCTCCTCTCAAACTGATGAAGCTCCTCCTGCATTGAAGTTACCCAGTCTACATCCTTCAAAGCTTCTTTGATGTTCTGTGGTTCAATGGATGATATGAATGTTGAATGTGCAACCAGATTTCTTGATTTAGACCTAGTTTGAATTCTTGAGTCAAGTGGAGAGGTGAGATTGTCTAGTGGATGTGAAGATTGATGTTTCCATCCAGACTTTCTAGTAATCTCTTCTTCTCTATCAGCATCAGAATCACCTTCATCTTCTTCAAGACTTTATGACACTGTTTCCTGTGATGAACCAGAAGGACCAGGTCCTTCTGAGTGTTCTGCATCATTCTCTTTTGTACCTTGATCATCATGATGCTTGTTCATCAGCTCCTCAAACTTGTAGTCCTCATTGTTCTCATTTTTTGTACCCAATTCATCAAACTTGACGTGCATGTTTTCTTCAATAGAAAGAGTTCGTTTGTTAAACACCCTGTACGCCTTGCTTGTAGATGAGTACCCAACAAATACACATTCATCACTTCTGGCATCAAACTTGCCTAGACCATATTTTCCATTATTCAACACAAAGCATTTGCACCCGAAAGGCTTGAGGTGTGCAATGGAGGGTTTTTTGTTGGTCAACAGCTCATAGGGGGTCTTCTTGATGACAGATCTAATGAGGCACCTGCTATCCACATAGCATGCAGTGTTGACAGCTTCAGCCCAGAAATTCATAGCATGCAGGGACCTGATCGATTGCTTCAAGTGCTTCATGTACCAGTTGTTACTTTGTTTGCTTGTAATCGTGTTTATATTGTAGGATTCGTTTCACTTGTGAAAGAAACGTTTCAATCTTGTGTGAATCATTGTAAGAACTAGGTTAAGGGTAACTTAGTTTCTTACTCTAAAGTCTATATTAATCGGTTAGGATTAGAATAGTGGGCAGTGTTGTATCTTCTTTGGCTCAGCTAATTGATAGGAGATATTGCTTAGTGTGGAGATTAACAGGATAATCTCATTTTGTAAACTGGCTTTTACTTTTTCTTGGAGAAGATTAGTGGAAGCAGTTTGAAAAGTCATGTTGAGAACAGGTCGTGGTTTTACTCCCTTGAGCAAGGAGGTTTCCACGTTAAGTTGATTGTCTATCTTTACTTTCAGCATTTGTTCTTTACTGTCTATTATTGTAACTGTGTTAAGGACCTGGTTCCATCTACATCGCTGGACGTATACATTCCAACACTTTTGCCGAATAATGTTCTCCTCAATGTTTGCCCATTTTTCATACTGTAACTATAATTGTTTTCCTTCCACCCCAAGGTCCTGGCGGTTCCTATCTACTACTTGGTTTTGTATATTTACGAGTTTTTCTCGCTCTAGTTTTAGTTTTTCTTCAATCTCAATAAACTCCTTCTGCCTTAAAGCCTTCATCCCACCATTGGCTGCTAACAGGTTCTTCCAAACATGCCATAGGGATGGCTCAATAATGTTACAATGCTTGTCCACAGTTGGTATGAAGTCTGCATGTTGCGCCATTTAATTATAGAACTTAAAATGCCTGATTTGGTGGGATCTTGGCTCAGCAATAACAATGCTCAGGGGGCTGTGATCAGGGAATAATGGTTTTTTTGTCACCACACTACTAATATTGATAGTCACCATCCAATTGTGGTTTGCAATTGCCCTATCAATTTTGCTAAAAATGCTCCCATTGCTTCAAGTGTATTTCATGCCAACAATATTGAGTTCAGCTAATCTTGTACTCTGTATGAATTGCATGAAATCCCCGATTTCAACATCTTGGACAATAGAACCATTAACTCTACCATCTACTTTCGTAATAGCATTAAAATTGACCAAGATGATCCAAGGGTCCAAGGGGAGAAGATGTACTTTTTCCGGTTCAGTCCATAATTCTTTCTTGGCCACCACAGAATGTAGACCATATACAACAGTCAGGTAAAATTATTGCCCCCCAAATGAGATATGGTAATGCATAAACTCAACATTAGTCCGCACTACACTAACATCCAATCTATTATGATCCCATAGAATACATATCCTCATTTTCCCTGTAGAGGCGTAGTTATGCTCCCAACTCCATCCTTTTACAATCCTTTCGATGATATTGCTAGCATTCTTAGCTGTAACTCTATGTTCCAGAATGGCAATAAAACCTACATCATTTTCTGTTGAGAAATTTATTCATTTCCTGATGCCTATAAAGCTTATTGAAACCCCTCGCATTCCTGTGATTTGTTGCATTAGGAAACCTTAGGTGATGGGAGGATGTGATCCCCCTCAACTGTCAGAAGTTTCCCAGTGTCCAATCATCCTATGTAGAGGTCAGGTAATAGTACCGCAAAACCATTACCTTTAGAGATGGTAACACGCTTAAAGGTTGAGGCACCATTTGTTATAGTTTTCCTCTTAGTGGCTTGCCATTCATCTATCATTCTACCATTACCTTGGAGATTCTTATCACGAACCTTACCTTGTATCTAACCCTCCGTTCAAGCCTGTCACTCTTGTTTATTCTTCAGGGGGCCTTGTTTGTATGGAAGAAGTTGTCTTCTAGTTCTTTGTCCACCACCATGTGGTACTATATTCTATTATTGTACTTCCCCTTGATATCTTGTTCGAGTGTTCCTTGCGTCAACTGGATTAGGTTTATTCCTGGCACAATCATGACCAAGTTGACAACATAGATCACAGTACACTGGCTTCCAATCGTATTGGATTCTTTGCTCAATTTCTTGCCCTCTGGATCTTGGACCAATACCATGGTAGGGAGAGGTCTCGTGATGTCCATTTCCACCAAAACTCTTGCATATGATATCCTTTCCAATTCAGTGGTACACTCATCGGCATATAAAGAAAGACCCAAACCAATGTTGATTCTTCTGAGGGATTCTACACTCCAATAGTAAGCGATGTACCAATCACATAAAAGATAATAACAAATTTCCACTTCTCTCTCTCTCAATCGATATCAGCTTTCATAAACTCCACAATCTTTTAGCCATCCTGAACTTTAGGCGCTATAAACAATTGACTCATGCCTTTCTATGCTAGTTTATTACCTTTGAACAAATTTACCCAGGGTTTTTGCACTTGAGCCCCAACCGATGCTATCTCCTCTACTTGGTCTTGAACCCCCTCAGGACTTTGTCTTGCACCTGCTAAACCACCTTGCATTCCCCTTATTCACCTCCTGCTACACCAGATGCTACACCAGATCTGAATAATGCCTTATTGGTTGAAGTGGTCCTTTGTTGATCTCCAAGGAGCGTAGGTAATGTTTGTGATGAACCCACTCCTTGTACTGAAAATGAAGGATTTCCCAACCCCGTGAGTGGAGGGGTGGCAGTTCCTACAGTCTGGCCGAGATGAGACCATGGCTCAGATAGACCCTCCTCACAGCTTTGAGTTGGTGAGATTTGTTTTGCAGTATGTAACGCTTGTTTGTCATTACGCTTCCCAGAACCTGAGATGTGAAAATCTACCAAGATTCATTTGCCATTTTTCCTCGATCGACCCCTACCCATTCCGGCTAGCTGGTGCACGATAGAAGCACACTAACGTGCACTAGGGAGATAATGAGAGAGTTTATCTCTCTTATTTACTCACAAGTAAAAAAAAATAGCTTGTTGAAGAAGATGAATTGTTGCAATATATAAATATTGTGCATCTGAATGTATATACAATCTGATACATAGTTATACATTATATATATATATATGATAATACAATGTCGATACATTACATACATCATATAAGGTCATTTTAGTTAAAATGTTTTTGGAAAAAAACTACATAGTAAGCCAAACACGTGTTATATATTTACTATATACAACTACAATTTAAGAAATTACATTATATAACTATGCTTAGGGTATTATAACAAATTTATCATCTCTCAAACTCTCACTCGCGTCTCTTCTCACCCTCTCTCACGCGTCTCTCCTCTCCCTCTCTCACGCGTCTCTCCTCTCCCTCTCTCACGCGTCTCTCCTCTCCCTCTCTCACGAGTCTCTCTCCTCCTTGCTTCCTTCTTTTCCTTTCTCGCTATCTTCTCCCATTTACTCAACCACTCCATCTTTGTCTCTCACCAGATACAAATGAAAAATATTACTGATATAAATTAGTTGAGAGATGGTGGAGACCTATCTTCTTCTTTCTCTTCTCCTCTTTGATTTCATACTCAGACTCTCAGTATGCTTGAACGATGGAGAGATACAATATTATGTCAATCATATTCTAAAAGAGTATACCACACATGGTACGTATGTGTAACAAAGATAGAATATAGTTGAACACATTGATCCAAATCTATATTTAATTTCCAAATACACTCAAATACATTGATACAAAGTTAATACACAAGGAACATATACACATGATACAATTGTATTCGTTGATACTACTTGATATAATTGTATTTGTTGATACCAATTGTATTCATTGATACACTTGATACAATTATATTTGATGATACAAGATGTATTCATTTATACACCTGATAAAATTATATTAGTTGATACAGCGTGAATACATAGGGAACATGTACACTTGATACAATTGTGTTTGTTGATATAACTTGATACAATTGTATTGTTTGATGCAAATGAACTCTATTAATTATATTCGGAATACAATCTGATACAACAAATACAACACGTATTTAACCTCTCTCTCTCTCTCGTCTTTCTCTCCCAAATCTTGCTTGCCTCTCTCCTCCCTCTCCCAGTATCGTTCACCTCTCTCCTCCTCCCAACATGTAATTATGAATTATAATTAAACAGACTATAGTTATAATGCTCTAATTAAGCCTAAACTTTAGTCATTTTTGAAAGTTTCTCAAATTTGATTTGGTGGGTGTATATTTTTGTAAGGTCCAAAAATATATAGGGCAAATTATGCAAAATGTCAGCCCATAAACTTTACTTACCATCTCTTTAGCCCAATTTTATAATTATGCAAAATGTCAGCCCCTAAACTTTACTTACCATTTTTTTAGCCCAATTTATAAAATTTTAAAAAAATGGTCCTCCTCCTTCTTCTTCTATTGTTTTGAGCGAATTATATATCAAAAGATTCGAAACATCAAGATGATTTCATATCTAAAATTTGGGACTGCTTAGAGTTGATTTTGAGTTGGTAGGAATTGAATCATCAGTCTATGCTTCATGTATAATCAATGTATAATTCTTATATAGTTAATCAACATTCAGATTTTTGAGTGTATCATAATGTATAGTCAGTGTATATCTTGTGTATAGATAAGTTTTATTGTCTATTTAGTGTATACTTTCTATAACTTTTGACAAGTTATATTGTATAATCAGTGTATACTTTCTTTGAATTTTGACGAACTATATTGTATAATCAACGTATACTTTCTTTGACTTTTGACGAGCTATATTGTATAATCAATGTATACTTTCTATGACTTTTGACTACTTTTTTATGTAAATAAGACATGGTTTTATTTATTGCAAACTATTACTTTATTGTACATATTTGAAACTAGCTCATAATGTAGTATTTGGCCTATTGAACAGAGTTCTTCAAGGTCTTGTAATTTAGGCTAGCGCCTCGCTAGTGCGTAATCGTTTTGCCACTTGATTTAATTATGGATCAAGGCAAAAATGTTAACATATTTATGGAAAACAACTTTAGTTTTTAAAAAATTGCAAAAATCACTATATGTTGTTTTGATAGCAAATTTTCTCTCTCTATCTCTCCTACCAATAAGAAGCATTCAAATGTATTGTTGACACCCAATTTTGGACCCCCACAATAAAGATTAATTATCGAGTTGCTTCAATTTTAAACTATTTAGAATAATTAATTTTATAAAAATAAAAAATGCTTTTCAGGCTATTTTAATGTAATTTTAGTCATTTTTATATTTTTTAAATAATAAATATTTTTTATATAATTAGTATATTTTATAAATATTTGAAAATCATCTCGAAAGGTTTTACTTTTTTTTTAGTTGATTTTATTATTATTTTAATTTAATTTAAATTATAGTTATAACTTTGAGTTAATTAGTTTGTAATTAAATTTATTTTTTTATTTCATTAAAATTAAGAAGCTTGTTAACTAATTAATATCGATCCGTCTTATTTAATTACTAGCCGAACTTATCCTAATTAACTAAGTTTGGCTACATCTTTAATCTTCAATTGGCTATAATTTAGATTCATATGACCAAAGCTTAAATTCAAGGAAAAATTACAGAAATCCTACATTTTAGTTTACTTATTACCATTGTCCCCTATAAGTTTTACAAATCTCCAAAATTCCTCATTTTCGCGCATCAGATTAGTGTATCTCGCGCATCAGATTAGTGTATCATGTATAAAATGTAATGTATCTTACTCAACGATTAATGTATCTCGCGCATCAGATTAATGTATCAGCGCTTATATTATTGTATCTGTTTGAGGGATTTCTGTAATTATAAACTTTTAAGGGATAGATTGTAATTTTGCCTTAAAAGTATGTGATTTCTGTAATTTGCCCTAAATTCAATTCTAGCCTATTTAATTTAAAAGAACAAAAAATTGGGCCATTTTTTCATTACCCTTCAGTCGACCTAATTCCCAGCTCAGGCCCAATAACTTCAGCAACCTATTCTTATACCAAAGACCCATCCTCCAAACTGAATAACAGCCCATACCCAACAACAATACATTAACAACAGAAGCAACACCAAATCAAACCGTTTCCCCCTTATTCTAGAGCAATTCGAAATTCAATCCCGTTTCCCACTTTTCAATTACAATCTTCTCTCTATAAGTACCCTATTGTCTTCATTGTGAAAGAGGGGACTTCTCTGAGAATATATTAACAGTGCTTTGTGAATCTCTATTTAATTATTGGTCATGCTATTGTGTCACTGTCTCGATTCCGTTCCTATCGAGTAGTTTTCTTTAATTTCGGGATAGCTTGAATATGCTATGTGTATGTCCTTAATTGATTTCTGATTCCATGTCTTGGTAGAGTCAAGCTTCAGTAAGTTATTTTGGATGTTACATATTGATGATTTGTATCTCTACGGTTAGCTGAGTCTCTGTTTGAGTTTGCTTGAGATTAGTCCTTTTGCCTTTGTTTAGTTTCAATATTGAATGTGTTGGCTGTCCAAACCTGCTTCATCACTGTTTAGTTGATTTTATTGTCATACAATGTCATTGCGTTTGTTTATACTTGCTTGTGTTTGTATCCAACATGTTAGCTTGAGTTATAATGTTTTCACATTTAATCATTCATACTCTTTTTCTTTTCTTTTGCTTGTAATGATCTGGTATGATAATGTTGATTATTGGTTATGTATTCCTTATAGTACAATCTGTTCTTGTTCTCCCTCTTATATGACCCCCTAAATTTTAGTACTTACAGTGTATGCATGCTACTGTTAAGTAGCAAAATTTTGATTGTTGATCCTTGTCATTTGTTAAGTTAGTCCATTTTGGTCTTTCTAAAAAGTCGTTTGTTATCTTCGTCTAATGGTTGGGTTTGGTTGCATCTTAGTTTCAAATAGCTTTCATTTCAATTAAGTTTTGTTTCATTTGTTTAATTGATCCATATGTTAATTTTGCCTTCTTGCTTTTGTTGTATGAACCTTTCCGAGTCTGTGGGAGACTCTTTCCCTCTTGCATCTTCGAGATGAGCCATAGAGGCTCAATTTCCCTCCAACGAGTCAACCTTAGGCGGGTTTCGAATTGAAAGCAGGTTTACAAGGACCAAAATACTGGTTGCAGGTCTTAAAAGGCCCAAAAAGGGGTTGTATACCTGTTGTATAAAACAGTATACACAGGTATACAGATACTGTATGCATGATATACATGTTGGAATACAGAAATACAAGACAAAAAATGTGAAATACAGGGGAACATGTCAAAAACCTGATATGCAGGAATAATGCAGAAATACGAATATAAAATACAGCCCGTATACACTGATATACACTGAGTGTATACAAATTCTCAAAGGCAAAAAGGGGTTAAAGCCCAAAAGACAATTCCAGCAAGTTGAAGGAAAGTTCAAATGGACCAAAATTCAAATTCTTTTGCATGGTAGGCCCAATCAGATTTCAGGGCAAAAAAGTGGGTTGAAACCCATTGATTTAGAATCCCATTTAGAATAGGACAGGTAGAAGGAAGTTGGGCCTACCAGCCCATCAGATTTAAAATTTGGTCAAAATGGCCCAAGTTCAATATTTTTTCCTCTATTTTGTTTATTTATTTATTGTATTAACTAACCTTTTGTTTGAATTGGTTTTATTTAATTATATTCTCAAAATAAAGTCATATCTTCCTTTTATGTTCAAATTGAAATATTTTTATTTATGAATTATTTTATTAGTTATCTTGTCAATATATGAATTAGTTACTTTAAAAATCCCTTTTAGTTTAGGAAAAATCACACCATATACACATTTAAGAGACAATATTAAGGGTTTTAAACCTACTCTTAAAAAATTCTTACTTATAACAGTTTAATTACGGATTATAACATATCATTTAAATTTAACTTTATTTAAAAATTAATTAAATTTTACTTTATTAAATGATTAATCTTTTTATAACTTTATAATAATAATAATTTAGTTATTTTGATTGCAATTCCTTTTTTAAAATCAGTAATTATCAATTACACAATTTTAGGGATTTATATTGATTACAGTTCCATGTTTACCGTTACAAGCCACACCACCACCCACTCACGTTAATCCCAGCCCCCCCCCCACGCCTATCCTATACAACACGCACTACCCCACTACCCCACCTTCAGAAATCAAAAATTCATCTCTCTCATCGCTCTCAAACATAGTGCATTCCGTTTCTCATCTTTTTCATGTCGAAGAAAATTGTTCTAATGTCTCGAAAGAGTCCTCCACTAGTTGAAGCAACTTCTACGGATGAAGTACATGCTCCAACATTCAATATATTGACTCAAACTCCGCCGCCAAAAGATAATGAAATTCCGGCTAAGGCGGGTTCTTCTCAATCAAAGAATTAGATTACTCAAAAGAAGAAAAATAGTCAAGCAAAGAAAACGATAACTCCTGCAAAACCAAAGGGAAAAAAAAGGAAGGGTAAAATTGTAGAAATCCATTCGGATTTGTATTTCGTAAGTGAGATAAAAACAAAAAAAACAAAAAAAGCAACAAATGTTGAAATTGGTCAGTCCTCAAAACCATCAAGAACAACAACAACAACGAAGGAGGACTCAGAAATCCCAATATCCAAAAAGGCAAAAAAGTGGTTAGGGTAAGTATTATATTTAATTTAATTTCAAATTATTCAAATTAGTGATTTTTTTGTTATAAATATTATATCATGCAAAAAAAAAAATCCAGTGATTCTGGTTTGTACACATGTCTATTTGCTGAATGCATCAGTAATAGAGTTTTTTATATGCGTTCTGTTGATATAGATGCAAAGTATCATCGTCAAAGGTATGCCACAATCATATGGCATTATGAAAAAATAAAGAATGATGATGGCACGATCAGTGAGAGTGAAGTAACTAGAACTCTTGCTAGCAATTGGTGGACCTCGCATAGCAAAAGAACATGCTCCGGATACCAGCAATTATCTTACACCAAGAGATAGTTGATTGCACCTTAGACTTTTTAGAATTACAAGTTTTTTTAAAAATTTTGGACGATATTTTGTGTTTGATACAGTTTTAAGTATTTGATGATATATAATATCCATTGTTTTCTTCCAGTCAGATACCAACTACATATGAATTACAGATTGGCTATTATAATTTCAGGATACTAGTTATATACAGACTGCAGATCAATTGGATACATCATTCTAAAGATAAATTACATATTGAGTATAATAATTTTTGGGATAATAGTTATATACAAATTGCATACCAATTGAATTCAATATTTAGAGTGCATGATCTTGCAGTGTCTTATTAGCTAAAACAAAACGAATACCAATTTAGAGTTCATGAACTAACTTTGTCTTATAATTGGTATCCAAACTGTACACTTTTGACATCCAAATTCATACATGATTGATTTTTTTACTTCATATTCTAACACAAAAAATAAAAAAATAAAAAATGAATGAAGTTGATAAACACTCAGTGTATACAAATTCTTAAAAGCAAAAATGGGCTAAAGCCCAAAAGACAATTTCAGTAGGTTGAAGGAAAGTTCAAATGGACCAAAATTCAAATTCTTTTGCATAGCAGGCCCAATCAGATTTCAATGCAAAAAAAAAGTGGGTTGAAACCCATTGATTTAGAATCCCATTTAGAATAGGACATGTAGAAGAAAGTTGGGCCTACCAGCCCATCACATTTGGAATTTGCTCAAAATGGCCCAAGTTCAATATTTCGGCACAGCATGACATTCCATTTTATTAATTGGCAATATATAGCCCTCTTTTATTTTTTTGACAAAAAAAGGTTTTTATAAGGTAAAATTTTTATAAATGACATTTATAAGATTAATAATTTCAAGTTATGACAGTAGAATGATTCTTTCAGGTTGTAACAATAAAAAATTTCAAGTTGTAACAGTTTATAAAAAAAAGGTTTTTTAAGTAATTGGAAAAAATCAGTTTTGAAAAAAATAAAAAGATAAAAAAGGATAAAAAAATCGATTTTGAAAAAAACAAGATAAAAAATGGATAAAGATGTATTAATTAATTTTGAATTCATTTATGATAATTGTTAATTGGCATAAATTTAGGAGATTACAACAAATTAGGAATATTTATTTTCCTTATTTCACTTAAATTTGTTAACATTAATTAAAAAAATCAGATTTTATTCATTTTGTTCAAAGTTTCTCTCTCTTCATTTTTTTTCCAGAATTTGGCGTCATTTACGAGTAGATCCAATTTTGTTTGGTTGAAAAAACTTCATTTTGTTGTAATGGATGACTTCTTATCTATATTAACTAAACATGGTGGTAGATGTGATCCTTCTGGTTAGTAATCTTTACGATTTATTGTTTGTATTTGTATATTACTGAAACTAAAAAAAAAATGAAATTGTAAATGACATTTTTTGATTTTGTTTATGTATACTAGATTTAAGTTGTGATGTTTTTTGTATGAACATTATTTTGTTCATAATACGTAATCATTTTTGTGAAACTGTAGTTAATGTTGGTACGATTGTGTTTGTTATTTATTTTTTTTGGTTATTTTGTATACTGTCTATACCATGAATTTGTGCGTTATTGGATTAATATCTTAATGATTTGAGTATAAGTGTATGGAATATTAATAGTATTAGCGTTGTAAAGTTATGAAATTTGTGGGGGGGAAAAGTATGAAATGTGTTTAATGGTATGAAATGTGTTGTAACATTGTTATGAAACTTGTATTTTTTTAGTCAATTTGATAATAATAATGAGATGAATTCGGCATGCAGTTTAAAATTATAATATGGGATACTGTTTTTTTTTTTGAAAATATAAATAAAATGTATAGGTTGGAATGAATTTGATAGTGTAATTGGAATGATATTGGTATGAATAATTATTCACTATTGTGTAAAAAATATGAGTAAGAAGTATGATGATTTGTCTGAAATTTGTATTAGGTTTGTATGAAATGTGAATGTAAACACAACACATGTTTTTTTACTTTTGTTTTATTTAAAACTGACTGTGATTTTGTAATGAAACAAGGAAATATGTTGATTTTTAGATGGAAGAAATTATTATAGTGGCATGATCTTGATATGAATAATTGATAAATTTTGGCATGAAATAGGTATGAAATGTGTGAATAAACTTGAACGCTGGAAGGGGTTTGCTGATGTAAAATTCAATAGGTCTAAAGTTACATGCAGTACATGTCATCGAGAGGGCCACAACAGAAAGACATGATCAAATTACCCTGCACCAAAAAAATTATAAATTGTTTTGATTCATTCTGTCTTTTAAGCTAGTGAATTATAATTTCAAAACATTTATTATGAGTACTATAAAATCCGTTTTTATGTATTCATTATTTTTCAAATATATAGTGAACAATTTATTATTAATGCTAGTATGCAATTGTATCTATTTGGTATGCAGTTGAAGTCACACATATACTAGTTATTGTAATTTCCAATTGGTATTCTTTTGGTATCCACTTGGTGTCCGACTTAAAACAAATATAAAATAAGATGTAATTGAGGTGGATACAATATAATATGGTCACGGTTTTACATTGTCAGCTTCATTCATCCCAGATTTATACAAGATGGATGCTTACTTCATATATATTTTTATTTTTTAGTTTTTAGTTTTTTTCTTAAATTTTCAAGTTAAAATATCAAATGTATACAAATTGGATATCAATTTAATGTCATTCTTATTTTTTAATTTGGAGATTGTAGACACGTAATTTTTGACCAAATTTAGAATTTTACGCCATTTTTAGAACTGAAATATTTTTATAAATATAAATTAAATATTTTTGAATTTTCTCTTATTTTATTAAGTTTATTTAAAGATTTGAAAACAACAAAAATAGAATCACTTTTTAAGGTGAAGTTTTGTTTTCAAATTGTTTAAAAATAAATGAAGGAGTACAAAAAAACCTATATAAATAAGCTAGTATTATTTAATTGTCTTTTAATAGCTATTTGACTTTTTCTTAGATTTTTATTAATTTAAAATAATTGGTTGATATGTTATTATAATTTATTATTTATAGTTAATTATTATTCTTTTAAGAGTAAAATAAAACTAAAACTAAAATAAATAAATAAATAACCTAATTAATCTAACAAACCTACCCCACTCCTATACCTACCCAAAACATACTACACGTAGAAAAACAAGAAAAGGAAAAGAAGGAAAAATAATAATTAGCAAAATTATACACCCTACACTCCTACTTCCTCACAACTCACACTCCCCACTTCACACGACCCCTGCAAAACCCACCACTCCTATTTACATGCACACTACAACAACAAAAGAGGACCGACCTAAGAAAATATATCCTATATATAGAACACCTACGCCAGAAAAGAAAAAACACACAGAGATATATGCATTGACATTGGCAAAAATTAGAAGATACATTGTAATTTTGTTTTGTCCACTGATCCAAGTTCATCCGCACATCACACTTTGCTACCTTCACTCCACTCTCACTTGCAAATATACATCGTACCTTTTGCACATTGTGATTAAAGATCTGGAAATTTATTCTTTGCGGTTTCAAGTTCGTGACTCCTGATTATTGGTCCTTTCTTCTCGTGTACTAGTTTTTACAAGAGGTAACATTTATTTATATTCTATTTTTGTATAATTTTATGTTATAATTGTGCAAGAATTGAATCCCATATATTGAAGTTGTTCAAATTTCTTATGTGTTTAATCTGTTAATATTATTAATGTTGTGTACTGAAATATATCCGAACATGCTATATGACATGTGAGTATTTCATACTTGCTTAAGAGTCCATTCCTCGCTCTTTTTCCTTAATTAATTATCAAAGTTTTTATGTTTGTGTCTTACTAATTTGAGTGAATTCTTTGTTTGGTCGTGGTTAGAAAAGTATTATTATGTTTATGCTATAATATGTGTGTTGTCTTGATCTTTTGGGTGCTAACAAAAACAATAATAATAAACTTGTTAGGATAAGGAGAAGCTACGAAAACAAATTAAATAAAAATAGATTAAAAATAAAAATAAAAATAAAATGTACAGAATGTCAAAAAAAATTATAATAAATAAAATAAAATTTTAAAAGAGAGAACAACGTGCAAAAAAAAAAATGAAACAAAAACATAGCATAACAAAAATTTAAAATACAAAGCAAAGAAGAAAAACAGAATGTAAAATAAAAATTAAAATAACAATAAAGAACAAAACGTTAAAAAACTTACAAAAAGCAAAAGTTAAAAAAAAAATACTGTAAGAAGAGAGAAGTAGAATGAAAAAAAAATAAAAAAATAAAATTAATAAAACAAAACGTGCTAAAAAAAATAAAAAATTTCACAACATACCCTCCAACACCAAATACTATTAAACTCCAATTTCCACATATTTATACACCCCTTCATTTGGGCAGTATAC
>JAJOOO010004241.1:0-29659 GCA_029582685.1 Solanum piurae | reverse complement strand
GTGCATTATTGTCATGTTGGAGGAAGAACGAAGACATTCATGGTATCTATGATAGGTGTTGATGGAACAAAAGTCAAAGCACTATCAGTATGCCACCAAGATACTTCTTTTTGGACACCAAAGGGATTACCTTTTGTAGTGCTCAATGTTAAGCCTGGAACTACCCCTATTTGTCATTTCCTTCCAAATGATCAAATTGTCATTTTCCCTTCTAAATAGGCCACTAATTAGTCTATTATTTGTATGATATTATTATAATTATGGAAATGAATCTGGCTTCATGGTATTACTTTGTGTGATCTGCATTATGGATTTCATATATCTATTAAAACCTTGTGAAATATTTTTGAGATTTAATTGTTCGCACAAAATGATAAGTCAAATTGAGCCAAACTTTTCGTTGTGTCAAAAAGTCACTTCACAGAATATATCTAGGCGTTTACCTTTTTCTTTTATTGTATATATATATATATATGTATACCCCTTAGGCCTTAGTAAATTCGCCTTGTGTAAGTGCTAACATTGTATGTACGCAAATCTCCTTCATCATGAAACTCTTTAACGGAAACAAGTAATGATCTTTTCCCATTCATTTTGAAACATGACAAATATAGTTGGAGTGTATGCATCTCAAGTATGAATCAGTAAAGGAAGTTTAACCTTTAAAATAGATATTCTTTGAGTCCTATCAAAATTTGACCTATTCTCATTGGTGCGCTTATCATCATCTGATCTTTCAAAATGCTTAAAAAATTGAACAATATTCAAATCAGATTTCAAATATCCCCTTAAGGATCCATTAAAGCTCTCACTTAATTGTGTTTGTGGTTTGTCATGAATGTTTGTGGTTTATCAGTGGATATAATCTTAAAGAATACATTAAAAAGTAATTCAAATGATTCCTCATATAAGAGAGATGCATCAAATATAATCTTTTTTCTACGATTATTCAAACCAACAAATAATGTCAAGGGTTGATACTCTTTATTTGTCCTATATGTTGAATTAAAAGACGCAACATCTTCATAAATCTTAAAATCTCCTATCATCTTCGCATCAACTCAAAATATATTAGTTAACAAACTATCATCATCTAACTATAAAGAAAATTAAAAACTAGGATCTTTTAGTATTCGTTTCTCAAAATAATTCACCACGTACGAGCCACCCCATGTTTTAAACGTTCTAGTCTTTTGTTCCTAATATATTTTTATGATCTCTCTTTGTGTAACCTAGAAAATATTGTCCTCCATCTTGACGAGCAGCATAGTCAAATAAAGCTTTAGGATATATTTCTGAATCATCTAATAAGTTAAGTTCATATGCATGATCATGAACAACTTTTATCTTTCTTTGAGACGGTAAGAGATGAGCTAAAGAAGAATCAACAAAAAAAATGGTTGTGTTTCTCTTCAAATAAGGTAATGCAAAACACTCCAATCAATTGACGACTAATAGTAATATGAGCTAAGCACCCTGTCCTAGTTTCCTTTTTGTGCTTTTGAACCTTTGAGTCTCGTTTTTCTGTGCTTTTATAACATTCTTTGTAACATGTAAATTTATTTGAAGTCACATACCCTACTCTGTTTTTATTAGCATATTCATGTTGTCTAACAATAAACCCAATCGAAGCTGCGTATTCATTATAACATTCATATGCGAGCTCATCCACCTTATCAGCACATTGCATCCACCTTAAGATATAGTTGATGCGCTATCCATAAATCTATATTAAAAAGGTATAATAAGATATATAATCTTTTTTCACAAATTCTATAAAAAAAATTGATTTTTTATCAGAAGATGAATTACAACACCTATGCCTATGCAGAGGATGTTAATTACTTTCTAAGGCAAGAATGTTACATGTCATCGTTTCTTATTTATTGAAACATCAAGTGAGTAAAGAAAAATTATTGAAAGACTTCCATTTCAATTATGAATTCTCTAAGGGGTTGGTTTAGGAGGCCTAACCTTGGTTTAAGGAGTTGGTTTTTTTATTTAATTAAATGCTGCCCATTAGATTCTGAAACAGACATATGTAACAAAACTACATATGCACTGGACCAATTAGAGAGATCATGTACTGGAGATGAGCCACCTCTGACCATGATAGGCTAAAAACGCTTAGTTGGGTGTGTAAATTATAAAAGAGTTTAACTAATACGCGTCGTTGGTATAATATTTTTTTACACAATCAATAACTTTGAAGTCTATTACAGATAAGTTCTCAGGTATTTTTACTTTTTAATAGTTAAATAAAATAGAGAAGTGTTGAAAACACTTCTGTATTTGATACATATTGTTAGTTTAGTCCTCAAATTATTGACAACCTTAAGACACATCTCTACTTGACTAACTAAACTTAGATATACCCTTATCTGCCACATGACATAGCAAGTGGTCTCAAACTCTTGTAGAAGCATTATACTCTTAATAAAAAACCGAAAAAAGGGTTGAAAACATCTCTAAACTTGACGAGAATCTAAGGGTGTATTTCACTCATGTTGCAAGATCACGGGTGTATTTAAATTCAGTTAGCCAAGTAAAAGAGTGTTTTAAGGCTGTTAATAGTTTGGGATGAAACTAATAATTCGCACCGAGTTTAAGAGTGTTTTCAATAAAAGGAAACTTGAACTCTACTTTATTCTATACAAACAATGATTTTGTTTACCAAAAATACAGATGAGGGTAGTCTTACTTTCATGAGTTTCATCATCACTAATTAATTTAGGTATTTTATTTCTTCCACGCCATGTAAACAATTAGCTTCATACACCATTGGAGTAATCACTAGCTCTATTATCTATGAAAGTCTTTACTTTTTTCCCCGGTTTTGTCGTGAGGAAATTTTATGATTTATCCCTTTTATTGATTGTAAGGTTTCAAATAAGATCCTTTATTCTAATAACAAACGAAAGATTTCATTCATCTCACTTTGGAAATTTGATAAAAAGTTATATGAATTACTAGGTAGTGTTAACTAGAGTGTGAAGTTAACAAGCTACCAAGGTCAGCCTATTCAGCATTGTTAATTGGAGTTTTAGTTAGGATCTAGAAGTTTCCTAACTTAGCCTGTAAATATACTAGTTATACACATGTGTTATGTGTGAGATATAAGCACCAAATATTGTAACTAACTTCTGATTCAATAGAAGATGATTTTCTGTGTTCATTTACTTTTTTCTTCTGCATACTCAAACCTCCATTAATGGGATTAAAATGGTAAAAGAGCTTTGGCGTATTTTAGGCTAGCTAATTTGCTGTCCAGTTTATGAGTAGTGCTTAGGTTCCCAACTAGTGTTTCAGTAGAATCGTGAGTAAGCATTCTGTCACACCATGTAGATCCAAAGTTGTTCATCAATGGCAATCACAGCTGAAGTTGGATCAAGATCATTGGAAACTAGCAACCTCAATTCTAATTCAAATCATGCAGCTCCTGCAACCAGCTACATAGCTCCAACTGTCGACCATAATCATCCTATCTTTAATCTAATGATACTCCAGGTAGCTCCTTAATCTCTTTACAACTTATTGGCTCAGAGAATTATGCAATCTGGAGTAGATCCATGAGACTTGGACTTCTAGATAAGAGTAAGCTAGGTTTTGTTGATGAAAAATTCCCTAAATCTCAATTTTCACTTGAATTGTTTGACATTTGGGGAAAATGTAATGTTGTGATTTTGTCTTGGATTATGAATCTTGTTAGACCTAGTTTGTTGAGTAGTGTATTATATAGTGGTAATGCTCACAAAGTGTGGTGTGATCTGAAGGAAAGGTTTGATAAGATCAATGGTGCACATGTCATTGTACAGAGAAATTCATAGCCTAACTCAGGGTAGAATGTCAGATACAGACTACTATACAATGCTTAAAGGTCTGGGAATAAGTTTGACTCCATTATGCCATGTCCAAGATGTTCATGTGCTAAATCTGTGAAGTTTAAGGAGAACTTTCAATATCAAAGGCTACTGGAGTTTCTTATGAGGTTAAATGAGTCCAACTTTGCAATAAGAGGTCAGATCCTGATGTAGTCTCCAACTCCCAACCTGAACAAAGCCTTATCTCTTATTGTTGTTCATGAGAGTCAGATAATATTACTGTATAATGATACTTGTAGTTCCAAAATGGTTGAAATTAGGGGTGTCAAATGGACGCGTTGGGTTGGAATTGAAGATATTAAAATGGGTTGAAATAGAATTCGGGTTGGATCTTGACCCGCCCAAGTTTACTTTGGGCTCAAATGGGTTGGGTTCAAATGGGCTAAAAAATGGGTTGGGTCTTGACCCGCCCAATTTGACCAGATTAATCTCAATAATTTTAACATAGTGATAAAAAACTTTTAAAATCACAATTTAAATTTCAGCTCAATATTTTTAAAAATAAAAATAAATTGATAGATAAATCATAAAAGATGTTATATAAATAATAATTCATACCTTTAATATAGGAACATATCTTAGTAAAGAGTTTTAAAACGGTTTGAAATTGAAGATTGAATTGGGCTCAATTGAGGATTCTCTTAAAATGAGTTAGGCTTGAATGGGTTGAGATCGAACTCAATTCAAATTATCTTGAGCCCAACCCTTAAAATTCTGAACGAATTGGGCGGGTTACCTATGTTTGGGTTCATTTTTTACACCCCTAGTTGAAATAATCACAACTTTGTTCAGTCATAAAGGTAGAGGTGGAGGTGGCACTATTCATAATCTCACTCATAGTGGTGCTCACTTTGGTTTGCACCCAAGGGGATGGTCATTCAAAAAGAGTTCACTATGACACCCATCATAAACCAAAGAAGACTCAAAAGTCCTTTCTTATGTGTGAAGTGTATGTGGATGCAGAAGTCACACTAATGAATAGTGCTTCAAGGTTAAGGGTTATCCAGTTAGTAGGAGGTCCAAGAGAATGAGTGTTAACAATGGTTCCTATGCTAACAATGTTGATGTTATTCAGTTTATAGGTATGACTACATGTACATTTCACTGTAACACTGAATCTACCAACCTAATTCCCTCAACTCTTGTTGCTTTCTTCACATAAGATCAGTACAATCAGATCTTGCAGATGTTGTCTAATGGCAGTGAAAATGGAGGAGAACATGACACTAAAGTTGTAGTTGTAGGTAGTTTCCTCTCTACCTTAATGTGAAAATATGTCCATAAAAAGTGTATAATTGATACTGGAACATTCATCATTAGACCTCTCAGTTTGAGCTTTTAGATAGAGTCGTCAAAGTAGTACCAAAGTCTGATAGGAGACAGTTTAACCTACTGGAGATGTGGTTTCAGTTTGACATGGTGGTACCACTAAGGTTATTGGTGTTCATACCATTGAGAATGTGTTGTTTGTTCTTTACTTTAAATGCAACCTTCACTTTGTCTCACAACTTACTAAAGAACTTAATTAATTATATGGTTGCTTTTTTTCTTGAATTACTCCAATAGACAAGTCAAAGGGATTGGTAGGTAAGAAAAAGGTCTCTATATTCTTAGGGAAGGTTTAAGCAGTCTAGCTCTTGTTCAACCAGCAACAAGTTGTGCTCATTCAGTTGGTTCTTCTGAGTCTCTCTCCTTGTGGCATAAGAGATTAGGCCATGCTCCTCTAGATGTGATTAAAAAGTCTTCTAGTATTAGTTTTGCAGATGTTGCAACTCCCACTCCTTTCCCTTTTGCCAAACAATCTAAACTTTCTTTTATGGTAAGCATTCATTTATCTAAGTCTGTATTTGAATTAGTTCACTGTGATGTATGGGGTCCTTACAGGATACCTACTCACAATAAAATGAAGTACTTTGAAATCATTATTGATGATTATTCAAGGTATACTTGGGTGTTTCTTATGACACATAAATTTGATGCAACAATAGCTAGTACTAAGTAATTGTTTTACTCAAGTTCAAAACCTATTTTCTACTAGCATTAAAATTCTAAGAACTAATAATCTTTTTCAGCCATACTTTCCAGTCTCTTGTGTCTACTCTTGGTATATTCCATCAAAGTATATGTGTCGACCCTCCACAACAAAATAGAGTTGCTGAAAGGAAGCACAGAACTATCATAGATATGGCTAAAGCTCTCAGGTTTCAGGCTTTTGTTCCTTTAAGATTTTGGAGGGAATATGTTAAAACAGATGTCTACCTAATCAATAGACTTTCATCTAAGTTATTGAAGCTTAAAAATCCATTTGAAATGATTCATTCACAACCTCATTCACTCTCTCATGTCAAGACCTTTGGTTGCTTATGCTATGCTGGTCGTCCTAAAGTTCTTGACAAATCCTCTCCTAGAGCTATTCCTGCAGTTATGATGAGTTATTCTTTGTCACAAAAGTTTATCTCTTGTATGATTTGCACTTCAAATCTATGTTTATCAATAGACATGGTGTATTCAAGGAAGAAGTGTTTCCTTTCAAAGACCTCTAAGTATATTCCAATCCCATCTTTCCATTCATGAGTATAGTCCTTCATGATCAGCCTTTACTCTCTGTTCCCTTAGTCCCTCTTATACCAGCAGAAATACCTTCTGAATCTCCTAGTTCTTCACCCTTCATGTCACCTTCTAGTTTCTCCAATCCACTTGTTCCTCCTGATAGTTAAGTTGTGTCTCAGCCTATTGACCTTGTTCTTCCTCCTAAAAAAACATCCAGTAATCCCCCTCTATGGCTTCAACATTTTATCACTAAACCAAAGAGTAACCTTTGTTCCTTTCCTTTGTCTCATCACTTGACCTATGCTCATTTGTCTCGTTCTTATGCTGCCACTGTATTTTCCTACTCAACTATCACTGAGCTTTTTCTTACAAGGATGAAACCCTTGATCCTTAGTGGGTTCCAGCTATGAAACTAGAGATTTCTGCCCCATAAGACAACCACACTTGGAGTCTGGTGGATTTACCCCCGGTAAGAATCCCATAAATGGGTCTATGAAGTGAAATATAAGTCCACATGAGATGTTGAGAGACTTAAATCGAATATAGTTGCCAAAGGTTTTAGTCAACAAGAAGGTCTGGATTATGGCGAGACTTTCCGTCCAATTGCAAATATAG
The DNA here is from genome assembly GCA_029582685.1 of Solanum piurae. Classification (NCBI taxonomy): domain Eukaryota; kingdom Viridiplantae; phylum Streptophyta; class Magnoliopsida; order Solanales; family Solanaceae; genus Solanum; species Solanum piurae. The sequence goes on along the minus strand of JAJOOO010004241.1, from coordinate 22,613 downwards.
TCATCGTAAGGTTAATAGTGGCTCTAGTTGCTTCTAAAGGCTGGTACATTCATCAAATGGATGTACACAATTCTTTTCTTAATGGAGGTATTCATGAGGAAGTGTACATGACCAATATTTCTGTTGGATTTTCTAGATATGGGGAGAATGCCACTAAGGTCTGTAAACTACACAAGTCATTATATGGTCTCAAGCAGAATTCTAGACAATGGAATTTAATGTTGATAGAGTCCTTAGTTCAGTTGGGATTTAGCCAAAGTCACTATGATTACTCATTATTTACTAAACAGGTTGCAAATGACATACTTATTGTGTTGGTGTATGTGGATGATCTACTGATAACTGGAAGTAATCAGAGTCTTTTAAATGACACTAGAAGAGATCTTCATAAGCAACTTAAGATGAAAGATCTAGGTGAGTTCAAGTTCTTCCTAGGGATTGTGGTTGCTAGATGTACTAAAGGAATTCATATGTCTCAGAGGAACTATGCACTAGAACTGATTGCTGAATGTGGCCTAGGGGAGCAAAGCATGCTAGAACACCTCTTGAGCAAAATCAGAAATTGACTTTTGTAAAGTATGATAAGTGCAGTTTACTAGCAAGAGAACCTGCAGATCACATGATGCAGATCCCAGTAGATATCTGAGGCTATTGGGGAGATTACTTTATCTTAGTATGACTAGACCTGACTAGCCTTCCCACTTCAGGTGTTAAGTTAGTTCATGCATTGTCCTAAAGAATCACATATGGAAGTTACACTTAGAGTAGTTAGATACATAAAATAATCCTTTGGACTTGGGCTGTTAATGTCAGTTGAAGATACAACTGAATTACTTAACTACTGCAACTCAGACTTGGGAGTATGCCTAGAGACTAGGAGGTATGTCACTAGGAAGTCAAAGAAGCAAAAGACAGTTTCTGGAAGATAAACTAAAGTTGAATTTAGAAGTATGGCAAATTATGCAGTAGACACACTTGGCTGGTGGGGCTATTCAAAGAACATGGAATTAAGATTAAATTACCTGTGAAGATGATGTGTGACAACAAGGCTGCAATTTAAATTTCAACAAATTCAATATTCCACGAAAGAACTAAATATATACCATAGATTGTCATGTTATGAGGGCTGACTTACTCACAAAGGCCCTTAGTAAAATTCAACATCAAGTGTTGCTGAACAAAATTAGAATTGCTAACCTATTCAAACCATGAGCTTGAGAGGGAGTGTTAACTTAAGTGTGAAGTTAACAAGCTACCATGATCAACTTATTTAGCATTGCTAATTACATTTAGTTAGAGTTTGTTAGGATCTAGAAGCTTCTTAACTCAGTTAAGATCTAGAAGCTTCCTAACTCGGCCTATAAATATAGCAGTTATGCACATGTATTATGTGTGAGATATAAACACCAAATATTATAACTAACTTCTAATTCAATAGAAGAGGATTTTCCGTGTTCAATTACTTTTTCTTCTGCGTAGCTCAAACCTCCATTAATGGAGTTAACAGATAGCCATAAAAATAAGTCCAAACTTCTAGTTAGCATCATAGGATTCAGTATGAGTTTTTTTTCTTAAAATTGAGAAAATATTACACTGATCTAAGTTGATAATGTAAAATTTGGATTTTTAATATAAAATCATTCAAATTTATAGAGTTCAAAAAACTAAGGCGGTATGAAATGAAATTGCAGATCTATTTTGTTAAACAGTCAAAGAAAATAATCTAAGTTTGAAGGATCAAAATCGTAGATCTAAAATAATTTATCTCAAAAATTAATATAATAATCTCCCCCTCGAAATATAATGATTTAGAGTCTTAATGAATAAATAGATCTCAAAATATATGATTGGGAGTTAGAATTATGACTCGAACAACAAAATATATGATTGGGAGTTAGAAATATTAGTTAAATTCATTATAAAATTAATCGTGTGGAATAATAACTTAAGTGAGTCCACATGATGTCATTACTTTCAAACGTGTGGTGCACGTGTAAAATAACCATGTTGCTAGCACGCATGTCTAGGGGTATTCATTGTTTGGATAAAATTAGATTCAAGTTGAAAAATCAAATTAAATTGATTAAATAAATTAATTTTATTTGGCTTTGATTTGATTTGATTTAATTTAATTTAATATTTTAAAAATCAATAATAATTAATTTAATTTTGTTAAGAAAATCAATGACCTAACTGAATCAAATCGAAAAATTATAAACATATTTTTATTATTATCTATACATAATATATTATTAATTTGATTTTAGTTTTAATCAATAACTGATTCAAATCGACATGTGAACTCCCCTAGGCATGTCAATAAAGTGGTGTCTATTTCTGTAACATCTCGCAATTTGAAATAACTAGGAAGAAACTAATAATTGGAAATAGTCATTTTTGGAAAGAATGAAAATTTTGAAATTTTGTTAAGTTATAATAAGTTGAGTTTTGACCAACTTCAAACGAGCATAACTTCTATCTCAGGATGAGTTAGAGGTACTTTTAGATAGGGTAGGAAAGATATTGGAATGATCTTTCCAACGCCGCTGAATTTGCGCGATTCCGAGTTCGTATGAGTGAGTTATGCCCTTTGGAAGTTGGGATGTTGGAATAAGAAAAGTCTAATCCGGATTTTGAAAGGGTAGTTTGGTATTTTCCTTGCCCAATTATTTTATTTCATTTTTGGTAATTAAGTTAGGGTCTAATCAGAATTAGATCAGTTTACGTTTTTACCAAAATACGCTAGGGATTGGAGAAAAGAGAAAAGAAGAGGAGAAAGGAGAAGAGAAGCAAGATTCGTCAAGATCGTCGCGTTTAGCTTGTGGATTTCGTCGGGGGTGATCTCTACAAGGTATGTGAGATCACATAGCGTTGGGTTAGTTCACCCACGCGCCCAACTTGATTCAATTTCAGCAAAGTATATTGATTTGAAAGTAAATCCCTTGAATTCTTGATGAAGTTCGTTTGAATCCTTGTGGGTTGTGTTGTTGGAGTTTTCTTGAGATTGATTCACGTTTTAGTGGTGTTTTCGAGTAGAATCTGATGTTATTTGAGGGTATAAATGATTCTAAGTGTTTGGGGAAAGAACCAATGGAGTTTAGAGGGTTTAGAGCTGGAAAACGAAGAAGGAATTTTCGTTGGGCAAATCTGGGCAGTGCCTCTGCGTCGCAGACCTGCTCCCCAGATTTGGGAAAAATCGTTTCGCGGAGCAGAGCGGCCACGGACCGTTCTGCCTCAAAAGTTTTTTTCGAACCAAAAAATTAAATACTTCTCCGCGTCGCGAACCCATCCTTAGACAGTGATTTATTGATCTTTTCTCATGTTTAGCTATCTAAAATCATTCATAAACATCATGAGATCTTTCTTATCACGAATCATAATCCTTGAATCCATAATTCAATTCAAGGAAAGTTAAGAGTCAAGTCAAGAGAAGTTAAGAGTCAAGTCAAGAGAAGTCAAGAGTCAAGTTAAGAGAAGTTCATAAAGTTTTCCAAAAGTCTTTTACAAATGTTTTAACTTTGTTTTAAGACTTGAGTTTTGAGTTGAGTAGAGAGTAAAGTTTGAAGTGCATTTCTTCAAAAGAGTATATCGGGACTATGTATTCTCAAAGAGTAAATATTTTCACATTTAAACAAGAAAGGAAACTGAGATTTCCAAAAGAGCCTTTGAGCTAGTTTTCAGTAAAGAGTAAGAATAAATTTCATTCTTCAAAGATTATACGGGAACTAAGTGTTGACACCCAATTTTGGACCTCCACAATATAAATTAATCATTTCGAGCTTCTTCAATTTCAAACGATTTAAAATAATTAGGTTTACAAAATTTCAAAAAATAATAATAATATTATTTGCAAGTTATTTTAAATAGTTTTGCCACTCTTTTATAATTTTTAGATAACATTTATGTTTTACATAATTATGCATGTAATTAGTATATTTTATGATTATTCAAAAATCATCTCAAAAAGAATTTAACTTTAGTAAGTATTTTGTTAAATTAGCTTAGTTTAAATTATGGTTATAATTTTGAATCATTAGTTTATAATTAAAATTAATTATTTTGTTTCGTTAAGATTAAGAAGTTCATTAATTAATTTATGTTAATTCATCTTATTTAGTCTTTAGCCGATTTCACTAATTAACTCAAATTGGCTAAGTGCTTAATCCAATTGGCTATAATCTATATCCATGTAGCCATTCCTAATTTTCAATCTAACCCTTCTTTTTTTTACGTCACTTTAATTCTTCTTAAGACCATTTTTGGCCCAAATAGACAATCCATTCCTTCATTTTCAGCAAAAATCATTCAACTCCAATTAATCCCAGCCCACTTCCGGCCCAAATCCAATTCCTTCCCATGAGAAATGACCCAGCAGCCCACCATTCCAGCACTACATACATTACAACAATAGCATACAATAATAAAAAAAACCGACCCAGCCCCCTGTACGTTTTCTCCTTCTTCCTCCAGCAAATATCGAAACCCAGAACCTCAAATAGACCCGAACCGCGTCGTCCTCTCCTCTCCCTTATCTTCTCCGTACGGGATTAATCTAGGTGTCAAAATCTTGTTGCCTCTTCGTCCTTCATCTCCAGATCGAGCGACTCTCCTTTTCATTCCGTTGAGGAATTGTACAAGATCGTACTAATTCCAGCTTTTTCAGTCTTATCTTGAAGAGGTTTGAATTTCAAATTTTGCATTCTCTCCGAATCCCTTCCGTTTCCCCCCTTAAATCAATCCTTATCTTATTCTATTTAAGAGGCTGACCCTTTCATTCTAAAGGCTAGAGATAGTTGATATTGAGTTGGGTAAAACATAAGAAAAGATAGAAAGGGCACAACTTCTAAAAAGCTGAAATTATAGTAGGTTATTAAGGAAATACACCTAATATACATTTTCTACTCTTGTTCGTGGTTGAGGAATTTGCCGGAATTCTTGAGGTTTTCGCGATTGGTGGTAGAATCGTGTTCAGAAGCTCGTAGCTCCAGTTCGTTGCCCGGAAAAAGGTAACGTTTCCTCCATAGTAACTTCTTCATCTCTTCTATTTCGAATCGATGTTTGTAAGATTATAAAATCTCTGTTCTTATTTCTGTTGTGTTCGTGATTGAATTTTGATGCCATCGTATACTAGTTATCTATTCTTAAAGGATATCTCGATCTAGTTTCAACATCGATGCAGATGATTATCATGTTGAGTTTGTCATCTGTTCGCTTCTATTTTAAAGTTTGCTTGTTTTATTATGCTTTATTTTGAATACAAATATGAGTGTTGCAAGCGTGTTCTTTGTGATTTTATTCTAATCGAGTCTAGTTCGAACGGTGATTGTAAGATTAAGTTCCTGTTTTTTTGCTTAGGTTATATTCAATGTTAATGATAGGTTTTTTTTTTTGGTTCGGTTCATATCGAGTTTGGTTTTTGCTGATCAAATAGCGACTGCCTCTTATTTTCTAGCCTTCATAGCTGCATATTGTTTGGTTTCTAACTGTTCTGCTCATATTAACTTATTTTAGCTTGTTTTAATTTTTAGAAGTTGTAATCTTTGCCATTTTGATGGCTTCTTTGCTGCCGACTATGTCGTAAATGCGGTTCATCTAGTTGGATAATACCGATTTATCTAGTCTTAATTCCCTTATAGTTTCATGACCTGATGATGGTTTTATTTCTATTATGAGCACTGTTTTGACTTATTGTTTCTATTGCCTAACTCTGCATGGCCTTAGCCCCTCTCCCAAATGGTCAAGTATCAATCCTTGGTGTATACCATAGTTACTGTGCAGTCTTGATTTGAACTAAGTTATCATGTTCATTTGGTAGTAGTTTTCTTGCAATTATTTACTCTTTATGTATTTTAAACAGTGAAATTTGAATAAAAAAATTGTTTGTTTTGTTTACCATGATAGGAAGATTAAATGTTTGGTCGTGATATTTGCGTCTTTAATCGAATGTTGCCTAGCTTCGGGATGCAATTTTATTTAATCTTGGCCAAAGTGTTGTTAGCTATTCGTTACCTTGTTAAGTTGCAACTGATTGATTCTCGTTGTCATTTAGACTTTTATGGTTTTTGATATGATATTATTGGATACTAATTCTAATTCTCATTCTTTGTGTTGCATGTAAATCTACCCGAGTTCACCACGAACTCCTCATTCCTTTTCCTCGCATTTCAAGAGAGCCATAAAGGCTCAAACTTCCTTCTGAGTCGGCCAGTCATTAGAATCAAGGAAACAGACCCCGAAAAATTGACGAACAGGCGTTTGGAGCTAATACAGGATTGGATACACTAGTATAAACCTAGTGTGTACGAAGATGGAAAAATGGGCCTAAAGGCCCCAAATTCATTTTTTTTATATTTTGTTATTTTGGGCTTAAGCTCCCTTGCATTTTAATTATTACTATCTTTGTTAGTCTAGGACAGGTACCAATGGGTCAAAGATCCAAAATAAAGTAGGCTCAAGTACTGGTCCAGGCAGACAGAAACCGAACTTGGGCCCATATCGTCTCTCTTTTATTATTTGATTGACTTCGCATGCTAGTGTGTTTACTTAATTTCAAGATTTTCCCTAAATCGATTCCCCAAAAGATTACCATTTTAAACTACTTATATTTTTCTTAAAATTTGGATAAGCGGTATTTCCCTTTCCCTCTAAGAATATTTCTAAGTCTCAAGTTGCTTATTTTCTAAATTTGTCAAGCAGGTTTTTATTTTAAATCGTTTTGCCAAATAGTTAATTACCGGATAACCGCGTGTTAGCGGGCATTTCGGATGCTTTCAAACCCTTCCCGAAATGCTAATATTAACCTCGAACCCCTTTAAATATTTTCATTAGATTTCTGTTTTAATTTTTTGAAAAAGTAGTTTTTCTTGATTTTTCTTAAAAATTAAGTGGCGACTCTAAAACAGTCTAAATTACATTTCTTAATAAAACACTAAGTATTCCCAAGAGTTAAAATGTTTTCATATTTGAGCAAGAAAGGAAATTGAGATTTCCAAGAGAGCTTTTAAGCTATGTTTTTGAGTAATTATCTCAAACCAAAGAAAGAGTTTTGTTTTTACAAACATATGAGCTAAAGTATATTTTGAGAGTAGTATTGAGCACCGATATGTGGACGAGCTTGAGTTCAGATAACTCACGTCTCCATAAACCATGTAGCCATCATGGGTAGTAAAGGATCATACTTTTTTAGATGACTCCTTAAGATGTTTTTAGCATAAGCTAGTGGATCAACTAAGTTAAGTTGTTCTATATGACAGAAAAGTATAGGACAGTTCTGGCAGCGTGGGCAAGACGTTGTATCACCACTTAGGCTCATAGTGGTGGTTGTCGGTTAGAGAATCTCCCACATAAATTATATTACTTTATTATATGAGTAAAGTTGAGTTTGTTATTGCAATTTCTTTAACGAACTGAGTTGTTTCCACTGTTTTTACAAGCTTTCTATATATTGCATATGTTTTATTGCTTTATATTGAGTTAAGTTATTCAGGAGTTGAGTAAAGCCAAGCTAAGTGTTCCTTTCAGATTTCTTTCAAGCTTAAGTTGTGTTTAGCATTCCAACTCGCAAACTCGTACATTCAATGTACCGATGCCAGTTGGCATACATATTATTATGATGCAAACGCAGGTAATCAGGATCAGCACCCACCGCCTCGTTGATCCAGTTGAGCACTCAGAGTCAGTTAGTGAGCCTCCTAGCTTTTCGGAGGATCCTTTTATTATTTTTAGTATTTTAGTTCATTAGGATATCGTGGGTCTTGTCTCGATGTCCATCTCAGTTGTTTAGAGGCTTCATAGACAGAGTTAGTGATGTTAGTTCATGAGTCTTTACTTTTCCTTTTCAGTTAAGTTGAGAATTGAGTTGCCACTTTGGCAGTGAATGTTATTATAATACATTCTAAGTAATTTTTTGAGCAGTTCAGTTTACTTGTTTTAAAAGTATTTATCTCGAGTAAAGTCTTCCGCTGAGTAAGTAACCCAGGCCAAGGGTTCGTTTGGGGCCAGCAATGGTTCTCGAGTGCTGGCCATGTCCAGGGTGTAGGCTTGAGGCGTGACAAACTCAGTATCAGAGCACAGAGTTCAAGAGTCCTAGGGAGTCTATGAAGTCATGTCTGTAGAGTCCTAGTTATCGGTGTGAAGTGCGTCACATCTATAATTAGGAGATTGCAACATTTAGGAAATTATCTCACTTCTTTCATACTCATTTCATGCGTTAGAGTTTTATCTATAAAATATATCTTTCTAACTCGTGCTTATGCGTAATCGATTTTGAGTTGGCCTATGGTCGAGAGTGCCTTGATGAGGCGTTTCTTTCTTCGTGAGCTAAGAGAAGCAAAGAGATGGTTGCTAACATGTGGAGCAGGGTGAGTTTATTCGTAGTTGGGTTGAATCGGCTGTAAAGTAAAGAATGTAAGGCAGCCATGCTAATAGGTTACATGGGCATAGCAAGGCTAATGATCCATGTGCAATAATTTGAGGAGGACAAGCTGAAGGAGAGAGAAGAGTTTAAGAACAAGAGAGCTAATACATCAAGGAATAAATTCGGGCAGCAAAAGAGTAATGCGAACCGGTCTTCTTTCCAACATAAGCAGAAAGGACCTGCTCCATCATCTGCTAGTGCACCTGCACCAAGGAACAAATGTGAGTACAATATTCAGAATTCTCATATCTTCAGAGCTAAACCTGCGCATTCGCAAGGTACTATGGCACAAGGGGATACTAAGACTTCTGCATGTGCTAAGTGTGGTAGGAACCACTCAGGGATGTGTCGTGATGTCCCTACTGGTTGCTTCTAGTGTGGCCAGAACGGTCATTTTATGAGAGAATGTCCTAAGAACAAACAGAGTAATGGTAATGAAGGCAATAGAGCCCAGTCTTCTTCAATTGCTCCACCAGACAGAGTTGCATCTAGATGAGCTACTTCAAAGGCAGGCGGAGAAGGAAACCGTCTTTATGATATCGCTAGTCGCTGCAAGAGGATTCGTCAGATGTTGTCACTAGTATGATCCAAGTCTTCATTTTGATGTTCTTCCTGAGCAACTTCTTGAGCCTTTAGTGATTCTACACCTGATGGTGAGTCAATTCTAGCAGAAAGATTCTATCGTGATTATTCCGTTCCCATCAATCACAAGAGTACCATGGCTGATTTAGTTGAGTTAGACATGGTAGATTTTGATGTCATTCTAGGTATAAATTGGCTTCATGCCTTCTATGCATCAATAGATTGTAGAACTCAAGTAGTCAAGTTCCAGATTCCTAATGAGCCAGTCATAGAGTGGAGTAGTAGTTCAGCAGTGCCTAAGGGTCATTTCATTTCGTACCTTAAGGCGAGAAAGTTAGTTTCTAAGGGTTGTATCTATCACTTAGTCCGAGTTAATGACTCTAGTGTTGAGATACCTCTCATTCAGTCAGTTCCTATAGTAAAAGAGTTTCCAGAAGTCTTTCCAGATGATCTACCCGGAGTCTCTCCTGAGAGAGAAATAGCCTTCGGCATAGACATTCTTTCAGATACTCGTCATATCTCTATTCTGCCATATAGAATGGCATCAGCAGAGTTGAAAGAGTTAAAAGAGCAGTTGAAAGGTTTCTTTGATAAGGGTTTCATTCAACCAAGTGTATCACCTTGGGGTGCTCCGGTCTTATTTGTGAGAAAGAAAGATGGTTCCCTTAGGATGTGTATAGATTACTGATGAGTCCAAAAATTGGAATTATTTAGGACTTTATTTTAATAGAAATAGTGTTCTCAAATGTTTATTTTGTCTCAATATCTGATGAAAACTATTAAGTTTCAGGTATTTGAAGTTTTAGCGGAAGCATGGACACTTAGGCGCAAAAAGGAACAAAAAGACAGGAAAGAACGTAAAACTGAAGCCCGAGCTTCGCCAATCACTCATGGCAAATCGCCGAAGGGAAGCACTCCACCCTTTGTTCAAGTAAGCGAAGCCCTGAAGGAAGTGGATCAAAAAGGCGATGAAAGGAGTAGTCGGCGCTTCACCGAACAGTTTTGCGAAGCAATGCTATACCGCCCAATGGTTCAGAACACAAACATGCTAAAGGCAAAGCACAAAAGGCGATGAACCACAAGAAGGGCGATTCGCCAAGTCATTCGGCAATCGCAACTAACCTCGCCGAACGGTCAGTCGCAGCACGAAATTTTAAATCTATAAATACTAGCCTTAGTTATTATTTTTAAGCGTCCGAACATTATTGTTAAGTTTTCACTTTTAGAACATCGGTTTTTATAAGGTTTAGTAATAGGAGTGAACAATATCAGTTTTAGCATTATATTATAATTTTAGTACTTTTTACTCTCAAGTTTGGAGAGGGTTTTGGAAACTTGAAGAAAGGAGTTCATCTTCCCTAAGTTGGAAGTGGTCTTCTCTATTCTTCCTCCTTTGCCTAAATCAAGGTCTAATTTCGTATACCCATTTGATTTCACTATCATTTTAGGTGTATCTTGTTATTTCTTGATGTGTGGCTAAACAACCCCATTCTTAGGGTGTGATTTAGCAAATATGTGTTGATATTATTGTTGAGTCTTGCTTGCTGATAGGTTAGATGTATTTTAATGATGATTTCACCTAGTGGTTGTGGTTTAATTTAATGGGTTTGTAGTTGCAAATACAAATCCACCCATGTGTTTTCGGCTTGCCCGAGAGGGAGGTCGTGAAACCAAGACCACTAGATTGATGGCCTAAGGAGTGGGTCGACATGAGGTTCAGCCCGAGAGGGTAAGCCCTAGTCCCATATCCTAACACTCAGCTCGAGAGAGTGAGTGGGGTAAAGCGTAGGTTGGTCTTCATGCGGCAAATGCGTGTCCGAGAGGAACGCATTTGAAACGGGGTAAGTTGCCCGAGAGGGAACTTATTTCCATCTAATGCTTAGCCTAGTCACTATTATCTTGCAAATTTCCTATCGAAAGCATGTACCCAACAATTTATCTCAGCTTGTATTGTGGTCACACCCTAAGAACTCATCCACATACGTGATTTTCTTGCTATTTTTGTTGTTTTTACTTCCTTGTGACAAAAACACCCAAATTGATATTTGACACTTTTGTGTCCCCCTTTGATTTACAATGTTTTTAATCATTAATGTCTTTAGCTACGACTAGTTAGAACTAGATTTTATTTTTATATTAATTCTCAAGACCGCTCCCTTGGGACACGACCCCAACCCTTGGTTGGGTTACTATATTATCGACGATAGTAGACACTCGAACCGTAGTTAGTGTCGTTGGTCACGATAAGCAATCTAAATGGCACCACTACCGGAGAGTGGTGTTACGTGATAATTTTTTGTTTAGTAAAAAATTTGTTCTTCTTATCTGTAGTTTACTAACTTTATTTTTAGTTTTATTTTGCTTGTTTATATATTGAAACATGAAATATGATCATGAATGGTAACTATGGGTACCAAATGGAACTTGAGTGAGAACTTGTGTCGTGCCACGACGTTAAATAAGGCGTTGTTTGGGAAGCAACCCAAAACCCTTTTTTATTGCTTTAAGTTACTTTGATGAAATAATGATGTGTTGATTGCGCAGGTGAAAGTGTGGAAGTTGAATGAGAAGTATAGATTGGCAAACGGAAATCTCGGTCGGCGAATCACCGATTAGTTCGGCAACCCCGACACACTCCGCCGTTTGATTCAACCCAGTTTGAGATTGGATCTGTAAAACTCGGCAGACTCAACGAAATTATTGGTGAGTCACCGAGTATATCAGCGATTCCGATGCAGATCGCCGTTTGCATCTTCATCTCGACTAAAAGTTCTATAAAACTGGGCTAGATAAGTGAACACTCTGCGAGTCGCCAAGAGGTTCGGCGATCGGGACTAATGTCACTGAATGGACAAGAATTGGACGGTCTTTCAGCCAAAGGTTTAAAAAGTTCTAACTTCATTCTTTTTCCATCACTTTTCCACCTCCACAAATTCACACCTGCACTCTAGTTTTATTTTTCTTGCACTTTCGGAGTATTTTGGTTAGTTAATTTGTGCACGGGATTGGATTACATTGCTTCTTAGCATTTCAATAACCATTTGAGCAGCGCAAAAGGTTAGTTTCTCAAACCCCATGATTGTGTTGTCAAAATTGTACTCATTTAAAAATGCTATGATGAAAACTGTTGAACCTCCTTGATTAGATTGAATTGTTTATCTGTCGATTTGTTTGTGATAACCTCGTCTGAACTGTCTTAACTGTTGAAACCTTGTTTTCTAATGCATCGAGTAGGGTTAATGCATGATGGGTGGTATTCGTATGTTATGGGTCTTAGTCAAATTTGTGCTATTTGTGCTTAAATTGTGTTTTCGGGGGTTGCAGGCCGATTTCGAGAAGTTGGGTCAAAAGTAGGCACGTTGGGTCATTCGGCGAGCTGTGACGAGCTCGCCGAACCACTCTGTGGTTCGCCTAAGTTCCCCATCTCGCCCTTATTATCATGTTTTATTTGTTGTGGCTGCTGTAACTTTCAGTGAGAAGCACGGGATCGCCAAGTGCACTCGGCAACTCACCGAATGTTATCTTAATGGCCCTTTGTCTACACCCTTAACCCTTCTGCACTGTGACCTTCGGAGGACTAACCGTGGCTCGCCGAAGGTATTCGGTGACAAGCGAAATAGATTGACCATCTACCTTCAACTGAATATCTCTGCTTAGTTTGTCAAAAACGTTCTAACGTTATCTCAAGATTTTACAGACATGCCCAGATCCAAAGTTGCAGGAAGAGACGTGTCACCCCGACACATAAGAGCACAAAATTTCAGAAGAGATGCAGAAAAGCCGAACAAGACCAAAGCAAAGAGCAAGAACAAGAAAGCCAATTCTAGTAGGAAGATTCCTATTGACCCTAATGTCCCTTCGTGGACCCGAGGGTTCATCAATATGGTAAATGCCTTTGGAGCAGCTCATGATTTGGATAGTATGGTTAAGGTTTATCTCGTTGCAGTAGCCGAAGCAGAGAACCAAAGTCAGAATGATAATATTCAGGGCACTGATGCCCAGACAGATGGAGCGACTGCTTAGACAGGATCCCCTCTTTACCTCCCTCTCTGTATTTCTTTATTCTAGATTCTGAATATTTTGTTATTTGCATTTGAGGGCAAATGATTTTGTTTGTGGTGGGGTGAAGCCCACCTTTTGTGTGTGCTATTAATGTTCGTGTTTTGTGTTGTGAGCTAAACTTTTACGTTAATACTGCTTTGTGTGGATGTTTGAGCTTATGGCTCCTTTTATTTTATTTCAAAATAAATTTTGACCCGTCCGAAGATTTTTACCACCTCTTGTGTGTTGAATGTGGCTGTTCTTATGCAAAATTTGAATCTCGGTTTCGATCAATACCGATGACTTGAATTGTACTCTCAATCGAACGAACATGAATGTGCTGCTACAATGAGGCCAAATGAAGTTGCATAGACAATATGTGAACCCTTTGCATCTCGTTTTGACTAGCCAAGTATTAAATTGAGTCTCTTGTGATGACCGTTGCACACTAGCAAAAATGTTGAGTCTTGTTTGACTAGTAGTGTCGATGCCTAGTGTGCTGACCTTACTTTGAAACATGCATGATAGATCCTAGAATTTACCCCGTTGGTCCGATCGACTAAGTAAAGCTATCTCTTGATATGATCTTAGGCAACTTTAAAGAGTGTGAACCAATTTGACATATACCTCTTTTGTGGACTACCTTGTGAGTGTGTGAATCTCTTTTTAACACCCCTTGAGCCTGACCTTTCTTTGGATGAAACTTGATAAAAACTAAACCTTTCTTTATCCGCTACCTATAATCCTCTTGATTTGTGGTTAATTGAATAACCAACTTAGGCCAAAAGCCTAAGTTGGGGGTGTGGTGAAAAGAAAGGGGAAAGTCAAAAAGAGCAAGAACAGTCTCCCTTAACCCATAGTGTTGAGAAAATTGGAACCCCGCCATATATATAAAAAAAAGAATGAAGAAGAATGTTGTGGAATAAAGTACCAAAGAAATGGAGAGTCCAAACAATCCATGGGAAGTGAATAATGGTATGACTTAAGAGCACTAGCAAAAATAATGAAGGGACAGGAAATGAAGTGTTGTGAATACCACATCTCATGAGGATAAGAGTCATTGAGCCTAAATGACCATACCTTTGCACGCAGCCCCATTACAAGCCTTAGAAAGACCTTTTTGATCTTGAGTAAGCTGAAACAAATGTCGATTGGAAAATACGGGCAAACCTATGGGTGAAAGCATGCATTGTATTCATCTTTGTGAGTGTGAGCGTTGCATTTGATTCCGGAACTTTAATTGATTAAACCATTATATGTGAGTATGGAATCATTCTTTGCGTGAGGGCATTCTGATACTGTGGTTGAGCTTGAACTTGCATTAGTAGCAAGTATTGTGAGCATGAGAATCTTTGGTAATGGTATGTCACAACTTGAATCTTTGAGTACACAATTGATCTTTACATGAGCAGTTTGAGTCTTGTTGTGTATATTCATGATTGAGTCTTGTGTAGCACTATTTTAGACATCCTATTTAAACTGTTGAACTTGAGTTTTACTTGAGGACAAACAAAAGTTTAAGTTGGGGGTATTGATGAGTCCACAAATTGGACTCATTTAGGACTTTATTTTAATAGAAATAGTGTCCTAAAATGCTTATTTTGTCTCAATATCTGATGAAAACTATTAAGTTTCAGGTATTTGAAGTTTTAGCGGAAGCATGAACACTTAGGCGCAAAAAGGAACAAAAAGGCTGGAAAGAACGTAAAAACTGAAGCCTGAGCTTCGCCAATCACTCTTGGCGAATCGTCGAAGGGAAGCACTCCGCCCTTTGTTCCAGTACGCGAAGCCCTGAAGGAAGTGGATCAAAAAGGCGATGAAAGTTTGAAGTTTTGAGTTGAGTAAAGAGTAAAGTTTGAAGTGCATTTCTTCAAAGGACTACATCGGGACTATGTATTCCCAAAGAGTAAATGTTTTCACATTTAAACAAGAAAGGAAACTGAGATTTCCAAAAGAGCCTTTGAGCTGGTTTTCAGTAAAGAGTAAGAATAAAGTTCATTCTTCAAAGATTATACGGGAACTAAGTATTTCCAAAGTTAAAATATTTTCACATTTGAGCAAGAAAGGAAACTGAGATTTCCAAGAGAGCTTCTAAGCTAAGTTTTTGCAAGCTTTCTATATATTGCATATGTTTTATTGCTTTATATTGAGTTAAGTTATTCAGGAGTTGAGTAAAGCCAAGCTAAGTGTTCCTTTCAGATTTCTTTCAAGCTTAAGTTGTGTTTAGTATTCCAACTCGCATACTCGTACATTCAATGTACTGATGCCAGTTGTCCTGCATCTTATTATGATGCAGACGCAAGTAATCAGGATCAGCATCCAACGTCTCGTTGATCCAGTTGAGCACTCAGAGTCAGTTGGTGAGCCTCCTAGCTTTCTGGAGGATGCTTTTATTGTTTTCAGTATTTTAGTTCATTAGGATATCGTGGGTCTTGTCTCGATGTCCATCTCAGTTGTTTAGAGGCTTCATAAACAAAGTTAGTGATGTTAGTTCATGAGTCTTTACTTTTCTTTTTCACTTAATTTGAGACTTGAGTTGCCACTTTGGCAGTGAATGTTATTATAATACATTCTAAGTTATATTTTGAGCAGTTCAGTTTATTTGTCTTAAAAGTATTTATCTTGAGTAAAGTTTTTCGCTGAGTAAGTAAGCCAGGCCAAGGGTTCGCTTGGAGCCAGCAATGGTTCTCGAGTGTCGGCCACGTCCAGGGTGTAGGCTCGGGGCGTGATAATTTCATCACCTCTTCTACTTCTTATATAGGATAATATAGATGCTCTATGTCTCAGTTTATATGACTTACTTTTTTTTTAGTAATTCTCAAAAACAATGACACATTTCTATATTAAATAATAATTTAACTTTATAATACTCATTTTATCTTAATAAATGATTTATGGTCACACAAATATATATCTATCACTTATTTTATACCACAAGTTTCAACTTCCTTTCTTTCTAAAACTCCTTATCAAGTCAAACTAACTCATATAAAATGGGATGAAGTGAGTAAATATTTTAACACTATTTTACTAATAGCTTGTTTGATGAAATTTTCAAAATTTATTTATTTTGAAAATTATTTTTCACTAGTTGTGTTTTCTTTTTTTCTTTATTTAAAAAAAATATATTCTTTGAAGAGTAGTGATTTGTACTTGACTAATAATTTGAAAATATTTTTAATAATATTTAAATAATAATTGGTGCTATATCAAGATTTCAAAAGTGCTTTCAAAAAAATTTAATTTTTTTTTTTCTTAAATACATGTTTTTGTCTTTAATATCTGGTCAAAACCTCAACTTTTTAATGATCACTAAAGTCCAATCCTTGTGGAAACAAAAAAAAAGAGTCTTACCAAAAGCATGACCAAGCATGTATTTCATGATTGTTTTGATGTCAGATGCAACATTCATGTGAACATCACTAAAGTTTAATTTTGTTTACACTAAGCTAGTATTGTGCCTATGAATAAAGGATATTTTCTGTTTTCTTTCCATCCAATTTCCAAAGCCTGTTAGCAATTCTAAAATTTCTCAATGAAGTCTCAGTTCCTCTACTTGCTCTCATTCTTTTGGGTAAGTAAATTCTCTACTTATATATGTATTTTTTACTCTATTATATCCCACATATATAGTTGTATACTTTCTCTATGAGTATATTCTTTGACAAATTAAAGTAGTCATAATTAGAAAAACATCAACTGTTCTACTTATTGTTTAATTACATGAGGAATTAATTATACTGATCGGAAAATTAATTGTTTATTCTTGTTTATATGTAGTTCACTTTTGTAGTAAGTAATGCAGCGATATCTCCAGAAGTTTATTGAAAAATAAAATTGCCCAACACTCAAATACCAAAAGTGATCAATGATTTTCTTCCCCACACAGGTATTTCTTCAACTCTACACATATTGTTTTAACATTATGAGTTGTTTATATATATATACGCGACATAAAATAACTTCTACAGAAAAGAAAAGCTATTTTTCATGAAGAAAAGTTATGTTTGTATTTGATACGACATAAGTCATTTTTTATGAAAAATATTTCCAAAATAAGAAAATGTCTTCCATCACTTTTGGGTGGAAGTCATACTTAATTATTATAACTACCTAAAGTGTTTGTCAATTTGATTTTGTAGATCATAATTCCAAAAGTAATCAGAAAGTATATCGTGGTAACTTCGATTTTGGACTGTGGCCTTGGCATCATGCTGCTACAGAGAAAGAGATTCGTGAGCTAAAAGATGATGACAATAATTTTCTTTACAAACCTTACTTCTTCGAAAACAACTTGAAGAAAGGAAATATCATCAACTTTCCCTCCTTCAATGATAAAAATGATGCACCAATCAGCCATTCCCTTCTCATCGAAAAAAATTCCAGAAATTCTAAACCATTTCTCAATTGATAGTAAGTCAAAGGATGCTCAAACAATCAAGGAAACAATCCATATATGTGAAGAGCCAGACCACCATAAAGAGAAGAAATTTTGTGCAACTTCATTAGAGTCGATGGTAAATTTCATGTTATCGGAGCTAAGAACAAACAATATCCAAGCAATTACAACAGAGGTACAAGGGGAAAGTAGTAAAATATTTCAGAAATACATCATGGAAAAAGTTGAAGAAATAGCGGATGGGAAAAACATGGTATGCCACAAAGTTAACTATCCATACGCAGTGCATTATTGTCATGTTGGAGGAAGAACGAAGACATTCATGGTATCTATGATAGGTGTTGATGGAACAAAAGTCAAAGCACTATCAGTATGCCACCAAGATACTTCTTTTTGGACACCAAAGGGATTACCTTTTGTAGTGCTCAATGTTAAGCCTGGAACTACCCCTATTTGTCATTTCCTTCCAAATGATCAAATTGTCACTTTCCCTTCTAAAAAGGCCACTAATTAGGCTATTATTTGTATGATATCATTATAGTTTTGGAAATGAATCTGGTTTCTTGGTATTTTTTTTGTGATATCTGCATAATGCACTTCATATATTGATTAAAATCTTGTGAAATATTTTTGAGATTTAAATGTACGCAAAATAATTCGTTAAATTGAGTCAATCATTTCGTGGGACTAACTTGAACTATATGTGTCCACAATTATTCACATATATATATATATATAAGAGAATCCCTAACCCAGTGATATGACCCAGAATCGAACTGAGACACATTGCAAGCGAAGGAGTGGAAATGGCAAGGATTGGACTAGCGCACCACATCAACTTTGGTGTCTAAGAGTGTACAAGTAAATATATACGCATCATTTAGGTATATACATATACATTACATACATAAATTTTTCTGAAGTCAACGGGTTTACGTGCACCCCCTTCCTCAAACGTGGTCCGCCTCTCATAGTTTCTTATATATTGAAACATCAAGTGAGTAAAGAAGAATCATTGAAAGACTTCCATTTCAATAATAAATTCTCTAATTTAGGTGTTCTATTTCTTCCACACCAGGTAAACAATTAGCTTCATATACCATTAGAATAATCACTAGTTTTATTATATATGAAAGTCTTTACTTTTTTCCCAAGATTTTGTAGTGAGGAAATTTTATGATTTATCCCCGTTATTGATTTTAAGATTTTAAATAAGATCCTTTATTTCGATAACTAGGGAAAAATTTTATTCATCTCACTTTTGAAATTTGTCAAAAGTTATTTCATTAATTAGATAGCCATAAAAATACGCCCAAACTTCTAGCTAGCATCATAGGATTCGATGAGAGTTTTTTTACAATCGAAAAAATATTACACTGGTCTAAGTTGATCATTTAAAATTTGTGTTTTTTAATGTAAACCATTCAAATTGCAATAAATTTTTAGAGTTCAAACAACTAAGATTGTATGAAATGAAATTGCAGATCTGTTTTATTAAAACAATCAAAGAAAATATTTTTTAAGTTTGAAGGATCAAAATCATAGATCTATAATAATTTATATAAAAAATTAATATAATAATCTCCCACTCGAAATACAATGATTTGGAGTCTTAGTGAATAAATAAATCTTTAAATATATGATCGGGAGTTAGAAGTATGATAGAGCAACATATGGGAGATTTAAAGAGTTGGAATGCAAATAGGAAGTTTTCCTTAAAACAAAAAAAAAAAACTAGGATGCTATCAAATAATTACCCGTTATTGCCTGGCAAAGTTATTGATTGCGTAAAACAAGTATACATTGTCGATACATATTAGTTAAATTCATTATAAAATCAATAGTGTGAAGTAATAATTTAAGGGAAAACTACATAAATCCCACTAGTTTAGGACCTAATTACTAAAATTCAAGATAGTTTCGATAATTACATTCTATACCATATTTTTTTTGTCGGATACATATATCATTACTTGCGAGATACATGTATCCGACGATTTGAATTAAAGAGATACATATTTTAATAATTTTGAATTAAATGTGAGTAACCTATTTCCTTAAATAAAGGAGTAATTTAGGCTTAATTAATAATTCTAATTGATTTGTAGATTCATTAACATATCAATTTTACATGTGTTTTCTAATTGAAAACTTCATCTCCCTGGCAACAGGTTTGAAAATCGTGGACTACCATGGGAGCAATCTTGATCTTTTCTTAATCTCAAATGCTAGAAGAGACATTCTTGAATCTCAATGCCGATGAAATTCATTTTCGAATTTCTGTGATTGAAAGGAACCAACAAGGAGAGAAAAGTCTAGTGAACGAAGATGGGATCATTTTTATCATTTCTCCAAATTTATCTCGATGTGTATCTAAACTTTTTACTTTCTTCTTTCTTTAGCTTTTATTTTTTGTTTAGCTTATTTTCTTTTTGGTTTCCGTTTGGTCCAATTTGTTTTTGGATATATCCTTTTGCACTTATTTCAGATACATTAACTGTTCGATTTTATTTTTTTTCTCTGTAATATGAACTTTGATTAGTATAAGAGCTTCAATAAGTGGAGACTTACGCATGTTTTTGACACATTATTGATGTATCCGACACATAATTGAGATGTGATTATATATATCTAGTTTATATGTATCTAGTTTTTATCGGTGTATCTTATTAAGTATGCATGTATCTAATCTTTCTTGGGTATTAATTTTGACTAATTTGGATTAATGATACGACAGATACTATAAATTGTTCCTAAATTCATGCGTTTCAGTTACATTTCATATTTAGATACACATAATTATATGTATCTCCTTATCAATACGTATTCAAGATACACGTTTTTGGAATGGAATGGAGAAATATGTAAAAACCCTAAAATTAATCTGCTAAAAAAGTTTAAAACATTACTTAAGATACATGATAGGGTTGAAAACAAATATATAATATGAATAACTATATAAAATCTTACTTTGCCACTTCAACTAATGTTGATTATGTAGTGGATATGAATCTTGTACATGCGAAAAGTATATTGAACTGTTAATGAAGAAGGGGTAATGGAATGGGAATGAGATACAATAATGTCCCACTAATTAAGGATACCATACATTTTAAGATAATTATTTTTTGTGTATTTGATTTAACTTTTTAAAATATATGGTATATTTATTAAAAAGTGGTATTCTATGTAATATTTTTAAAATAGAGATAAAATATGTATATAGAGTAGTGAAGTATGTCTAGGTAGGTAGTTTTTCCATAATTTAAATAGGTCCACATGATATAATTACTTCCACTTGTGGTGCACATGTAAAATAACCCTGATGCTAGCATGCATGTCTAGAGGTGTTCATTGTTTGAATAAAATTAGATTTAAGCTAAAAAATTAAATTGATTCAATGAATCAATTTTATTTGGTGTTGATTTGATTTAGTTTTATATTTTTAAATAGATAATAATTAATTTAATTTTGATAAGAAAATCAAAGAAATAACTTAATTGAATCTATAAATTATATACATATTTTTATTAATATTTATACATAATATATTATTAATGTGATTTGAATTTTAATCTGATTCAAATAGACTCGTAAACACCACTAGGCAATAGGCATGTCAATAAAGTGGTGTCTACTTCATTCCCACTTCTTATATGGGATAATATATATATATACACTATTTTACTAATAGCTTGTTTGATCAGATTTTATAAATTTATTTATTTTGAAAATTCATTTTCACTAGTTATATTTATTTATTTTTTAAACTTTTGAAGAGTAGTAATTTATACATGACTAATTAATTTGAAAAGCATTTTTACTAATATTAAAATAATAATTTGTGTTATATCAAGATTTCAAAATTGCCTTAAAAAAATAACTTTATAAAATTTTCAAAAACACTTGTTTTTATCTTTAAGAAAATTGGTCAAAAATCTCTAATCCTTACAAAAAAAAAATAGGCTTATCAAAAGCATGACCAAGCATATATTTCATGACTGTTTTGGTGTCAGATGCAACATTCATGTGAACATCACTAAAGTCTAATTTTGTTTACACTGAGCTGGTGTAGTGCCTATAAATAAAGGATATTTTATGTTCCCTTTCTATCCAAATATTCAAAACCTATTAGCAATTCTAAAATTTCTCAATGAAATCTCAATTCCTCTACTTGCTCTCATTCTTTTGGGTGAGTAAATTCCCCACTCCTATATGTATTTTCTCCTCTGTTATATCCAACAACTATTCTACTAATTGTTTAATTACATGAGAATTATACTGACTGAAAATTTAATTGTTCATTTTTGTTTATATGTAGCTTGCTTTTGTAGTAAGTCATGCAACCATGTCTCCAGAAGTTTATTGGAAAATGAAATTGCCCAACACTCAAATACCTAAAGTGATCAAAGATGTTCTTCCCCACACAGGTTTAATATAAGTTTGTTTAATTTTGTATATACGACATAAAATGACTTCTTCAGGAAAAAAAATACTATTTTTCATGAAAATCATACTTATTATAACTACCTAATGTGCTTGTGAATTTGATTTTGTAGATCATAAATCCAATAGTAGTCGGAAAGTATATCTCGGTAACTTCGATTTTGGACTGTGGCCTTGGCATCATGCTGCTACACAGAAAGAGATTCGTGAGCTGAAAGACGATCACAATAATTTTCTTTACAAACCTTACTTCTTCGAAAACGACTTGAAGAAAGGAAATATCATCAACTTTCCCTCTTTCAATGATAAAAATGATGCACCATTTTTGCCTCACCAATCAGCCATTCCCTTCTCATCGAAAAAAATCTCAGAAATTCTAAACCATTTCTCAATCGATAGTAATTCAAAGGATGCTCAAACGATTAAGGAAACAATCAATATATGTGAAGAGCCCGACCACCATAAAGAGAAGAAATTTTGTGCAACCTCATTAGAGTCGATGGTAGATTTCATGTTATCCGAGCTAGGAACAAACAATATCCAAGCAATTACAACAGAGGTACAAGGGGAAAGTAGTCAAATATTTCAGAAATACACTATGAAAAAAGTTGAACAAATAGCGGAGGGGAATAACATGGTATGCCACAAAGTTAACTATCCATACGCAGTGCATTATTGTCATGTTGGAGGAAGAACGAAGACATTCATGGTATCTATGATAGGTGTTGA